>CM018915.1:11012048-11017048 GCA_009663005.1 Actinidia chinensis | reverse complement strand
GCCAAAACATTAAAAATCAATCACAACAATACATCCAACCATAACAACCTAAAATTTAAAACCAAAATCAAAGATTAGCATTTTGAAACTCAAATCAAATTTAAAACTCAAAATCACCATAAATCAATCACAATTTTAGGGTTAATTTTACTTTGCCACCCTGTCACTTTGATAAATATATTTAGTACTCTTTATTTTAATTTTCTATTTTTGGGATTAAATTTTCGGGGATCGGGGCGGGAGTATACAATACCGTCCTTGCCACGCCCCAGAATTTTTTTTTTTTTAATTCCCGATCCCCGAAAAATCCAAGAAACTTTTTACCCCAACGGGGCGGGATCGAAGTGGCGGGGCGGGACGAGGCAAATGCCATCCCTAATCGTAAACAGGGATTGTGGAGAACCAGGCGATTACGGTCACAATCGTGAAATGTTAAATTACATAACTAACCAGTATTTTTTTGGTTAAAAGTGAGAGATTAACAATTAGAAACGTCCAGGTGTCACCTTTTGGTCGCAACACCTCACTTATTGTAAAAACCAAACTCGATATAAACTGGGGGACTCTGCTCTGAGCTCCACGTTTACTCAAATAAATTTTAATTAATTTAAAATTATGTCTAAGATTGGATTATTTTGAATGATAAATTTTTTAATTAAAAATTTTATGTACTTTGAATAAAAAATTTATTTTATGTCCACTATATTTTTTAATTAACATATTACTTCGCAATTTTTATTATTGTTATATATATTTCTGTGTGTAAAATGATAAATTTTAAAATTAACAAAAAAAATTATAAAATGTATAGGACACAAAAGAAAATACTCAACATAATATGACTCATATTTTTTTACATTAAAGTTCAAATAATTCAAATGAGAATTTTAAGTCAAGTAAAATATTAGTGGGTTTGTGTTTAATATATAATTTGATAATTTCTAATTTAGATTTTAAATCTTGTCATTGTGAAAAAAATATTATTTGAGTTATCACTTAGATTTAAAATGTATATCATTGTGATAAATTTATCGCCTAAGTTATGATTGCATATTCCTAAATTATATTTGAAATGTATAATATTCTGATAATTTTTCTTTTCATTTGAATGTTTTTTAGTTAATATTATTATTATAAGCAATCATAATACTTACATCATCTATAAATTTATCACCATTAATTCATGAAACGTTATTCAAACATACAACCACAAAAAAAAAAAATACAAAAACAACTTGGGTACATAACTAATAAATTTATCACTGTTAAATTTTTAAATGTTATTCAAACGTACAATTACTACATAAAACACAAAAGACTAATATTAATATGACTAATAAACTTCTCGCAGTTAAATTTTATAATCATTGATATTTTGATGAGAGAGAAAATTATAAAAAAAAACTAATAATATTTATACGATTAATAAATTTATCACTTTTAAATTTTATTATCAAAAGAATTAGTTTTGTGGGGGGGTGTGGTATTTTTCATAATGTGTGATAGATCTCGTTAAGAAGATTCTAAAAATATAATTTTTATTAAAAAATTATATGCAATAAAAGAATTGGTCAAGCTTTTCTCATATTTATAGGAGCACTGCTAGAGTGTTTTTATCGAGAAGATTTATAATAATACTAATATTTATATGATCGATAAATTTATCAGTGTTAAATTTTATTTTCAAAAAATATTTTTTATATTTTTATATTTTCATATTCGATATGGATCTTATTTAATAGATCATGTTGAGAAGATTTTAAAATTATAAATTTTATTAAAATAATTATGTACAATAAAAATTATGACATTTTAAATTTTAAAATACAAAATAAAGTGTCAGCACTATAGCACTTAATAATTTCTCCATTCGGAGTGTTTTTTCATGACTTATCAAATAATCTTACACCCCACATGTTTTCACATAATCATGCGTGTCGAATCATGCGTGTCATGCCTAAAAGGGCAATAGCGCAATCTTGACTATCAACAAGACTTCACCCGCAATTGTTTCCGTTGTCAAGACTAGCCTCTTATTTCCGAAACATATTCTCAACTAACGTAATTATCCCATAATTATATATTTAGATTCTTGGAAGTATCACCGATTGCAAAACGAAAGTCCTTGAAAATATTAGCAGATTTAGAATTCTCGAATTGTAGGCGTCAAGGAGCCTATTTCAAGCTTACTAGTATGATTTAAATTGCTTATTTAGCAACTCTTGTTTTGTAGTTATGTGATCAAATTAATTTATTTTTTGAAAAAATAATAAATATTATTTTGAAAATAAATTATAACCAATTATGTAGTTACCGATCAATTTAAATTTTTTTTTAATGAAACTTAACAATTAAATAATTAAGATTAAGATTACATCAATAAACCTGCCCCACTATCATCTCAGCATGGTGTTGTGCCTCCCACTCTTAGTCCCACATTCTCACCCTTAAGTGGCCACATTAAACTCAGTAGGATTACATTTTATCCTTTGAATTCAAATGCTTCCATAATTGAAAAGAAAAACGTTACCTTTGGCATATGTGATACAACATAATATATGTCATATATGAGACATATTTGAAATAATAAAGTTGGCTCCAATTAAAATAGCGAGTTTCGTATACTTTTAACCCATCGGGTTATATTTCACAACTCACAATATACCTAGGCCCATTATTGCACACATTTTCCGGATCCAAAAGCCCCTCATCCTAGTCCAATAACTCTACTTATTTTTTCGTAATTACAAAGAAAATATGCACTTCAATCTTAACCATTTTTACATGAATTCTTCCATAGTTAAATAATGTTACTTAAAACTGACAAAAAATATAGATAATTTTGCCTTGGCTCCTCCCCTTTGCAAAATTTTTCGGTCCGCCACTTATTACTACTACCCACGTCTCGTGGCTGGGTCTAATAAATCAAAGTTAATTATGGCATTTTAACATGTTGTCACTTGATATGCCTGCCACCTATATAAGGTACGCAATCTATATTTCAGTAAATATTTTTCCTTTTTTGCCCAAGTACATGAAGGCCGTTGAGATGGAATTGATTTTTTAAAAAATAAATAAATTTGGAAGTACCCCTTTTAGTATGCCCTCGAAACTGTTTATTGGTTGAAAATGGGCGGTCCCTTGCTCACTGCTCAAAACGATACACCGGGAAGAACTTGGGAGAATGACGTGAAATACTCCATGTGAACAGCACTGCGGTGAATGATTCAGTAAGCCCTGCAAACATAAAATATAGAGTGACTCTCACGTCTAAAATTGCACCAAATTGGGTTATGCCACCGCTGAGACCATGGGAGATGCCAATATATACAATGCGAACTTCAACATAACTTGGGTTTTCACAGTTGATCCAGATTTCACTTATTTTGTCAGGGTACATTTTTGTGATATTGTGAGCAAGGCCGTGAACAACCTTGTGTTCAATCTATACATAAACTCTGATATTGCTTTTGGCAGTCTCGATCTATCAACCTTAATAGGCAGGGGCGGATCCAAAATTTTAAGTTAAGGGGGCTAAAATCTTAAATATAAAATAGTTAACAAAGTAAATATCAAAACGCTTTTAATAATTAACATTATTACAATTTACAACTGTCCACGACGGGTTTTCATTTTCTGAAAATGAACAATGATAGCATCATTACTAATTTCCTTAAACTCTTTTTCTCAATATAAACAAGCAAACGATTCTTCACAATCTTCACATTCTCCACATTTTTTTCGACTTGCAACTAGATAATCCTCTCCCATAATAGGAACATGTATACTATACTTACCACCAAATAATGTAAGTTGATTAAGGAAAGAATTTCATCCATCCTCTCCGGTCGTTTCTTTGAAATTTCTACCGAGAGTGGGTTCCGGATGGATCTCAATTTCTTCTTCAAATTAAAATGAAGTGATGGACTGATGGGGGTTGGAAGTTCTGTGACATGCTACTACTAGTAGTTAATAACAGGTGACTTGAGCGTGGCTTTCTATAAAGATTTTGTTTCCAATTCTTCCACCGTTTCAAATACTTTGACTGTTAGTGTCAGTCCAGATACAATGGCTGACATCACAAGGGATCATGAAGATTAGTAATGAAGCCAGAAGTTTGTACGGGCTCTTGCTCGTTGAAACTATATATACTCCCTGCATCATCCTCAAAAAAGAGCAAGACAGGGATTATAGTTGGTTCCGTTGTGGAAGCTTTGGCTGAGGTTGGAATCATTGGTTACTTAATAATAATACCTTGCACTGCAGGTCAAAGACTACACACCAGTGGCCAATATGGCTTCCTCTGCCCTTGTATGGAACTCAAACCATGACAAAAATGTTGGAACTTATTTTTATTTTAAATGTTTGGGGTTTAATAAGGTGGATGGACTCCTTTGATGACTCTTGGATCATAATCATGCGCTACGTCATTTCCTTATTTCTTTATTCAATAGATCGAGGAAATGCTTCCTGCGGGAATCTCATAACTAAAACGCTTATTTGGGTCAGTTAAAGCCCATGCTAGGGAGTTAACGGGCCAGGGCCTATTATGCGAGTCTTGGGCTTTTGTTGTGGCTCCAATTCGAACAATAAATCCAAACAAAAGATGACTCCATTCGGCCTAGTCCCAAGGAGAAAAGTTTAGATATTCAATGCTTTGTTAACCAGAATGAAGCTAGTTTTTTTTTTATTTATTTATATATATACCTGTTTTGGTTTTTGAGTTTTTTCGTATTTAGTATTTTTTAATTGTTTAATAAAAATTTTATACATTTTCGATTTCTTTTTGACAATACGAGTCTGAAAACAAAAACAAACCATTTGTCTTGTCTTTAGTTTTTTTTTCCTTTTCAAATTAGGTAATTTTTTTATATATTTTTAGACTTTTCTCGTCAAAGAAATCGGAATAGTATAAAATTTTAAGCATAAAGTTAATTTTCTCTTCTATCTCTCTTAATATTTTTGGGAATTTGCTCGCTTATGGTGGGTGTAGATAGATA
>CM018915.1:10994728-10999728 GCA_009663005.1 Actinidia chinensis | reverse complement strand
CCTCAAACTCATGATGCAAGTGCAAAGAGCATCGAGAGTTTACTAAGAAGAAAATGAAAATGAGGAGTGGTATGTATCTTGGTGAGGAAATTTGCCAACTGAAGTGCGAAAGAAACAAAGGGCGAGACAACAGTGTCCAACTAAAGATGTTGCCAGATGAAATGTCAATTAATCTTGATGTGCTTCATTGGCTCATGAAAAACAGAATTGTGAGCAATTTAGATGGCACTCTGGTTATTACAATAAAGAGAGACAAAAGAAGTGATGAAATACCCATGTCAGCTTATTACCAACGAAGCCAAATTACCTCAGTAGTAGCATGAGCCATGGCACGATACTCGGCCTCGGTAGTAGAGCGAGCAACCATGGATTGTTTCTTGCTTTTCGAGGATATTAGAGCATCACCAAGAAAAAATAAAGACCAGAGGTGGACTTGTTGTCCGAGATGTCACTTGCCCAATCAACATAAGCATGGAGAGTCAGATCGGACGTAGAAGGAACTAACAGAAACTAGAAGGTAGTGCCCTGAACATACTGAAGGATACGTAACAATGTTGCCCAATGAGTCAAACAGGGAGTAAAGACAAACTGACTAACCACATGGACCGCATAGGCAATGTCAGAGTGAGTCACAGTAAGGTAGACCAAACAACCAACAAGTTCTCGATACACAATGGGACCATTAAGAGGAATCCCATTAGTAGGAGAAAACTTAACATAAAGCTCAATCGGAGTGCCAACAATCTTATCACCAGTAAACTAGGCACGGCTAATGATCTCATTCGCATATTTGGATAGAGAGAAGAGAAGAAGCAACCTCAATAACCAAAAAATATTGAAGAAGACCCAAGTCCTTCATCTCAAACTCACTGAGCAAACATTGTTTCACCTCAAAAATAGAGAAGCATTAGACATAGTAATGATCATATCATCAACATATAATAGAAAGAAAACAATACCAACATAGGCATGATGAATGAACACCGTAGAGTCATGAACAATTGACTGAAACCTAATCCCAAGAACCACGGACTAAAAGCACTCATACCGAGTGTGGGGTTCTACTTGAGACCGTATAACGCCCGAAGAAGACAACAAACAAGGCCAAGAAGAGAAGAGGAGCTTGGTGGAAGAAGCATATAAACTTCTGTAGAGATAAAACCATTTAAGAAGGCATTATTAACATCTAGTTGGAATGGAGATCACTGTTAGGTTGTGGCCATAATAACGAGAACACAAACAGTAGTCATTAGCAACTAGAGCATAAGTCTCATCATAGTCAATCTCATACTCTTTTTAAGAACCTCTTAACAATCAAATGAGTCTTATATCGCTACAAAGAACCATCAAAATAGATTTTTACCTTATACACTCATTCACAACCAATGAGTTTTTACTAGCCGATATAGGAACCAACTCCCATGTATGAGTTTTGGCAAAGGCAGTCAATTCATCATTCATGACATGGATCCCATTTGGATCATGACAAGCTTTTTTGTATGACATGGGTTCAAAGTAAGTATGGATACGAGAAGGACAAGAATGATGAGGGGGATAAACACATTTTAAAAAAATCAAATCTTACCACAAGTTTGCGATCATGAAGAGGATAGTGACGATCAGCCATATCGAAGGTCACCGAAGAAGGTAGGGATGGCACTAAGGCAAATGAGTGTGGTGATGGAGAAAACTCAGAAGTGGAAGGTGCACCACGAGTGGACGTAATATTGGACACATCAAGAGTAGAAATATACTTGTCAGAAGAGTCATAAATCGAATATGGGTTTATATGGATGACGTCATCTTTTGAAACTAGAGCGATGGTGGGAGGAAGAGTAAAATATGGGAGAAGCTCAAAGAAGATAACATGCTAGGAGACATAACTTTTTAGTGACAGGATCATAGCAATGACCCTTTCTAATGAATACCATACCCCAAGTAAACACACAAGAGACTGTGAGCACTAAACTTGTTGCAAAGAAGAACAAAATAAGTAAAGGTAAAAACTCGAAGGAGAGAATAGTTAGGAAGCTCAACAAAGAGGCATTAGAGAGAAGAGGACGCATGTGGTTAAGGAGATAAACTGTTGTAAGAAAAGTCTCACCCCAGAATACCGACATAACTAATGAGAGAAGGAGGAGAGATCTAGCTGTGTCAATAAGATGACGGTGTTTTCGTTCAGCGTACCCATTCTGAGCGGGGTTGTCAGAGCAAGAAGAATGATGAATACTGTAGTGAGAAGATAAAAACTCTATAACTCAGTCAGTAAGTATTCACCTCTTAAGAAACAAAAATCTTTTATAATGATAAAAAATTGAGTTTGAACTATGTTACGAATGGAATAATAAATTTTTAAAAAGTCATACTTACGAGTCATTAAATGAATTCATGAACCGATTAAAATCATGAACAAATGACACATAATATAGTGAACCACCTTTTGAAAAAATAAGGGAAGGCCTCCAAAGATCAGTATGTACAAGTTGAAAAGGAGAAGAATAGACAAAAGGTACTTGTATTAAAAGGTAAAGTAGTAATTTTAGCAAATTTATAACCAATGCATTTAGAAATATGGTAAAATTAAACATTATCAAAAATACCAGTTTTAGCTTAAAAAACTTTAATCGTTCACTAGATAAATGGCCTAATCTAGAGTGCAAAAGATAAAAAGAAAAAGAATGTTGATCTAAACGAAAAGATGACAACAATATAATTAGATTGCGATGACTGAGGAATGTGGAGCCGCTCCAACACAGAGAGATCACCTACTCTACGCCCAATCCCAATCTGCTTCGTGGACTCCTGATCCTGCATAACACAACCATACAAAGAGAAGATGACATCAAAATCAGAATCAAACAGTTGCCTAAGAGAGATGAGACTAAGAGATAAATGACGAACATAAAATACATAGGAGAGAGACAAAGGAGAAGAAATACTAGGAGAAATAGAACCAATAGAACGAATATGCATAGAGGAACCATTGTTAGTAGCAACAGTAATAGGAGAGGAAGGAAAAACATAGTAATATCAGATGTTGTATGATGTGAACAACCAGAGTTGTAAATTCATGTAGAGGGAGATACACATTGACCAAAATGGTAAGACAAACCTGACTAAATAGTGGTCATAGCAGAAACTTGTGAAGAACGACTTTGAAAAGAGACCATGAAAAAGTGAAACTGTTCAAACAGAGACTGCATATGAGGTAAAGGAGCATTACTTGGGGTGGATGTTACATAGGCTGCATGAGGCATATAAGTCTGCTGAGGGGGACGCTAAGAGGTGGTCAAAGAGAAAGATTACTCCCCTTAAACTGTAGGTGCTTAAGACAGCCATGGCAGAAGTTACATTCATCCATGATAGTACGTGGCTTAGGCTTCCCTATGAACTAAGTCAGATGAGATGCTGGAGTAAGCAACAAGGGTTGTTGTGATGGGGTAGCAAAAACAGACTAAGATAGTGGCGCAACGTATCCCACCTTGAACTGAGTTTCCTCAACAATAAGTTTCCGTACCGTTGTAGCAATAGAAGATAGAGGAGACCAATGTACAATAGCCCCACGAAGAGGCTTAAACTAATCACGAAGCGTCATAAGAAACTGCACCAATCGTTGTTTCTCTCAATACTCTATTTAACTGCTAATGGATTGTAACTCAAAAGGCTCCATGAGAGTTAGTTGAGCCCAATATCCAGTCATCTCATTGTAAAACTCCTAAATAGACTTATCAGTCTGGGTAGCATGACAGATAGACATCTCTAGTTCACTTAGAAAAATTGGATTCGAGATACAACTCCTTCAAATAATCCCACACCTTTTTGGCCGACTTGAACTTAGAAAAGTTCATACTTATACTTGGTTCAACCGAGTTATGAAACCAAGTGAGGATATGTGCATTCTCCTATTGCCACTTCAACAAGGTAGCCGCATAATCATCTTTCTTAGTATATTTGGGCAAGAGAGTGGTACCATCCATATGTCCCCACATTCCTTTACCCACAACAAAATTCTCTATGACATAAGACTAATAGTAGTAGTTACTTCCAATCAATCTAATGTCGGTTGCATGCAATTTATCGTCCGACGTGATAAATTAATCCAACTAAGTAACAAGCAATAATAGTAGCAATAATAAACCGAGCAAATGGAGAGAAGCCTGAAAATAGAACCAAGGTCAGTAGTGTCTGTCTCACAGCAGAGGAAGAAATTTAGAGTCAAAGAGGCTCACTGGAGGGTAGGCAAAGGCTGTCGGAGATCGGAAAGGCTCGCTAGAGGGTAAGTAAAGGCTAACGAAGTCTGTCGGAGGTTGGGAAGACTCGTTGAAAGGTAAACAAGACCTGACGAAGGCTGTTGGAGGTCACACAAAGCGGATGAAGGCTATCGAATGTTGGACGAGAGTCACCGAAGTCCTATTATGAAGGCTCTAATACTATGTGAACTACCACAACGATACAAAGAAAGAAGAGAGAAAGAGAGATTACGTATATTACGAATCATCTTCTAATAATAGAGTTTAACCTAATAAAAAATAAAGTAAAAATAAATAATTACATAATAAAATCAAAACTAATAATTACATTAAAAACCTAAAACTAATATAAAATAACACTAAATAGTTGGAAATAGGATGAAACCTGAGCTGCAACAGGGATGAAAAAGAGGCTTTGGATAGTAAACTATGAGATGAAAGGTATAATTGTCCAATTAATTTAGGGGTATTATCACTTGCACCCCTTGTATTTGGAGCTATTCCCACTTACACCCCCCTTAACTAATTTTTTAGATACATGCGCCCTTCAACTCTATGGTAAAGTGGTATTGTAGTTGTTAGCAAAAGCGTTAAAAATACACTAAAATTGACTGAACTAATTACATATGGACCCCTTAAAATATGACTAAATATCAATTTGTCTACCCCTAACCTAAAACACAATATATTTTGACCTTGTTGAGTTTTATATTGTTTCCAATCAACAACAACTATTATGTAATCATTAAA
>CM018915.1:10819728-10824728 GCA_009663005.1 Actinidia chinensis | reverse complement strand
TAGAAAGGGGGAGAGAGAGGAGTGTGTGATTGAGAGAAAGATGGAGAAAGAGAGAGACAGACGGAAAAAAATGTGTGCGAGGGCGGAAATTGCAGTCTGCCAGCATAGGTCTATGCATGTGGTTTGTTCGCTTACAAATTCCCACTTAAATTAGTCCTTAGATCAAGTTGGCAACACTTTAATGATCTGATCAACCGGGATCTCTCTCTAGGCAATTCCCGGAGGCGCAATGAGGTTTAGAATCTCAAGAGGGTTGCGTCGGCCGCTATCCCCTCCACCGAAGCCGTTCTTCCTACCACCTGCCCCCTCAACCGTTGTGTTATCGGTTGAGGAGGCTGTGACAGCAATGGGGGTTAACCCAGGCTCTCCCGGGGCCTCTAGCCAAGGAAGCGCAAAGGAAAAGAGCCCTTGGTGGGTACTCCAAAAAGGCCTCAGAAGGAAACAAGCTCGGTTGGCGCTGCCAAGCTTTACAAACCTGACTTTTCTCCTTGTGAGCTTGACAGATAGGTGACGATCGATGACTCCACCTAAGATCTTGACACCAGTTTGGCTTTCGCGCATGCAGTTATGTTGTCGAGTGACTCTATCGCTCTCGGCGAGGAGTCTTGGGATTCGATAAGGAACTTGCTGGTAATGTAGCATGTTTAGGTCAGCACTGTGACTTCCGTATTACTTGATTCATACGTCAAATACTTAGTTTTTTCATGTGTTTCTGATTTGCAGAGCCTTCAAAGGGCGATGGTGACTTTGGACCAAATGGCAGAGTACTTGGCTGAGCTAAAGTGAGCTAAAAAGAAAGAAGGCTGATGCAAACAAGGCAAAGCCGATGTCAGTTAGTTGAAAGCAGACCTGGTTCTCGCAAAGTAGGCCCAGGATGCCAACTATGCATCTGCAGTCCAGGCTCAAGGGAAGGCTGCTACTATAGAGGCTACTCTCGCTGAGCTTCAGTTGGCGGCATGTGGCCTTGTGTACGAGCGGGTTTTACCTTGGGGGCCAATCAGGCAAAGGACAACTACAACAGGCAGGTTGCCGAGGTGCACTCTGAGTCTTTTCTGGAAGGTTGGTTGTCTTACCTAAAAGAACTCAGCGTGCCTGAAGACAATCCAGCATGGACCCGGGCTGCCCCCATTCCAGAGTTCCCTGAGTCTCCCACGCCTTATTCTCCATTGATTTTGCCAGGCTTAAATAAGGAGGAGTTCCTAATTAGGCTAGAGGAAGATGAGGTTGTTCCTGAGCCTGTCCCTGACCTCGCCGCGGCCTTGGACATCAAAGCTGTCGATCCTATGGAGGAGGTCGGAAGAATGGTTGCTGAGGTGCGGCTTAGAGTGTACCTTGGTAAGATTTGTGGGTCGGGGACCAGAGCTCGCTCAGCCCGGCTTTCCCCTCCGCGACTCTTGCCAAGAAAAAAGATTATTATCGGGATTGAGTTTTGTGCTCTCTTAGGGCTCGGCTAACTCCCGATCATGTCTCTGGTAAAGTGTCTCCTGACCAAAGGTGCGGGACTAGTTTGGAGCTCACGTCAAGCTCGGCTAAACCTTTTGCGATTTTTGGCCAAGCACACAGAGGAAGTTACTTGGTATTGAGTTTGATGCTTGCTCAGAGCTCGATTAACTCCCCATCATGTCTCTAACAAAGTGTCTCCTGACCAAATGTGTGAGACTAGTTTGGAGCTCACGTAAAGCTCGACTAATTCTTCCGCGATTTTTGGCCAGACATAAAGAGAAAATTACTTGTGGTTGAGTTCGGTGCTCGCTCAGAGTTAATCTAACTCCCCATCATGTCTCTAGCAGTGTCTCTTGACCAAATGTGTGGGACTAGTCCGGAGTTCACGTTGAGTTCGGCTAACCCTTCCGCGGTTTTTGGCCAGGCACATAGAGGAAGTTACTTAGGATTGAGTTTGGTGCTCACTCAGAGCTTGGCTAACTCCCCATCTCTAGCAAAATGTCTCCTGACCAAACATGTGGGACAGGTCTGGAGCTTAAGCTCGGCTAACCCTTCTGCGGTTTTTGGCCAAGCACATAGAGGAAATTATTCGGGATTGAGTTTGGTGCTTGCTTAGAGCTCGGCTAACTCCCCATCATGTCTTTGGAAAAGTGTCTCCTAACCAAATGTGTGGGACTGGTTTGGAGCTCACGTCGAGCTCGGCTAACCCTTCCGTGTTTTTTGGCCAGGAACATAGAGAAAATTACTCGGGATTGAGTTTGGTGCTCGTTCAGAGCTCGACTAACTCCCCATCATGTATCTGGAAAAGTGTCTCCTAACCAAACGTGTAGGACTGGTTCAGAGCTCACGTCGAGCTCAGCTAACCCTTCTGCGATTTTTTTCTAGGCACACAGAGGAATATAACTCAGGGTCGGATTATAAAACTCGATCTTCTGTTATCCTAATAAGTCTTTGACTTTGCTCCCAATGAATTGGCTCCCATTATCTAATATGAATGCTCTGGGGATGTCAAACCTAGACAGAATGTTTTTTTGGATAAATCTGATGACGTCCATCTCTTTGATTTGAGCCAATGGTTCGACTTCCACCCACTTTGTAAAGTAGTCCATTGCCGCTAGCAAAAATCTCCTATTTCCTCGAGCTCAGGGCAAGACTCCCATAATGTCCATTCCCCATTGCATAAAGGGCCATGGACTAGTAAGAGGAGTTAAGTCCCTCGCTGGCTAGTGGATCAAAGGGAAAAAAATTAGCACTTGGAGCACTTGCGGACGTATACTTGGACATCTTTTTGCATGTAAGGCCACCAATATCCCTGTGTGAGGGCTTGGTGAACCAGCAATCTACCTCTAGAGTGTAATCCACTCATGCCCTCATGAATCTCGAAAAGTACATCCTCTACCAAACTTGGGTGAACGCACAACAAATAAGGACGTAGGTATGATCTCTTATATAAATCTCTCAAGGGGGAAATCTAGAACTATGCTGCCTTCACCCGGACTTTATGTGCTTCTCTTTTGTCTTTTGGCAATCTGTCGTGTCGTATGAAATTCATGATCGGGTCCATCCTGCTTGGGCTCAATTCTGTATTAATTAAGACGGATTCTCGAGAAGCTTCGAGACTAGGAACTGAAAGTAGCTTGATTGCAATGGTCCGGCCTGCGTCTCCTTTGAAGATCGATGCTAGGCCTTCCAAAGCATTTGCATACGATTTTTGGTCCCTCTCCACTTGTTTGATCTTCACGGCTTTGAATTCGATGAGGAGGTTTTTCACCACTGCTAAGTATCTGGCCATCTTGACCCCACGTGCTACAATTTTTTTTGTGACTTGGTTGACAACCAATTTAGAGTCACTGAAAATGTGAATATTCAGGGATCTTCAGCTTGCTGGTGAACCAAAGTCTGGCAATGAGGGCTTCGTACTCGGCTTCGTTGTTCGTCATAGGGAAGTTCATTCTGAGGCATTGTTCAAAGATCGCCCCCTCTAGGCTTTTGAAAACTATTCCAGCCCCTCCCTTCTATGTGCAAATGCAAGGCACCTTACTCTGGACTCACAGCTCGGAGAGAGAACTTTGCCACGAAGTCAGCTAGGACCTGTCCCTTTATTGAAGCCCTTGGTAAGAATTTTATGTCGGACTGTCTGTGCTCGATGGCCCATTTTGAAAGTCGACCAAACAAGTCCGCTTTTGACAAAATGTTCTTGAGTTAAAACTCATTATAGGCGGCTATTGGGTGTGTTTGAAAATAATGCATGAGTTTTCGTGAAGTCATGACCAATGCCAAAACTAGCTTTTCCACCGGCAAGTGCCTCGTTTGGCAATCCGTAAATGTCTTGCTAACAAAGTAGATCGGGCGGTGTTCCGCATCAACCTCCCTTAACAGTACCGAGCTAACAACATGTTCTGAGACGGAGAGATAGACGTAAAGCAGCTCTCCTTCATTCGGCGTGGAAAGACGCGGTGGTTCAGTTAAATATTGTTTAAATTGTTGGAGTGTGAGTTCACATTCCTCATCTCATGAAAATTTTTTATTTTTGCTAAGGAGTTTAAAAAATGGATGGCATTTGTCTGAGAACTTACTTATGAATCTATTTAGTGTCGCTGCCATCCTAGTCAGTTTTTGCACCTTCTTCGCTGTCCATGGGATGACGAGGTCGTTAACTGTCGTGATTTATTTCGAGTTCGCTTTGATCCCCCGTCTCGTCATCAAGTGTCCTAAAAACTTTCCCGAGCTCACACTGAAGGCACATTTTACCGCGTTCAGCCTTAGTCCATGTCTTTTGAGTACCGTGAACACTTCGGTCAAGTCCCTAATGTGGTCCACTTTTTCTCTGCTTTGGACCACCATATCATCAATGTAAGCATCCATAGTCTTTCCCAGGATTGGCCTGAACATTTTTGTGATCATCCGTTGGTATGTGGCCCCCAACATTTTTCAGTGCGAATGGCATGACCTTGTAGCATTATATGCCTCAGGGCGTGATGAATGTAGTCTTCTCCTGATCGGGTTCATGCATGGAAATTTGGTGGTAACCTCGATACACGTCCAAGAAGCTCATCCTTGCGTGCCCCGAGGTTAAGTCTACTAGCTGGTCGATCTTCGGCAAAGGCAAGCAATCTTTAAGACAAGCTCGGTTGAGGTTTGTGAAATCCACACACACTCTTCACTTGCCAGTCTTCTTCTTCACTATGACCGTATTGGATAATAAGCTCAGGTAAAGGATTTCTGTTATCGCCTTCGTCTCTTTGAGTTTCTCCACTTTCTTAATGACTGCGTCCACATGCTCGGTTGCTGATCTCCTTCCTCTTTGCTTTACTGGCCAGACATCGGGCATTATGTTTAGTTAGTGTTTGATAAAATCGGGGTCTATCTTGGGCATCTCGTAGGGAGTTCATGCGAAGACCTCGATATTGACCTTAAGGAGCTAGATGAGCTCGGTTCTTTCTCGTTCCTCTAAGTTCGCACCAGTGAGAAAGAAACAATCTGAGCTTGGCTCATCTAGCTCGTAGCGCATCAAGTCCTCTACGACTTTGGCCTCCGGATCCCTTCTGACGTCTTCC
>CM018915.1:10749728-10752228 GCA_009663005.1 Actinidia chinensis | reverse complement strand
GTCAACCTGGACCTTCTTGAGGAAAAAAGAGAAAACGCCGAGCTACGTCAAATGGCTTACAAGTGCCAAGTCGCCAGTACTATAATCAAAGAGTCAGACACCGATCATTCCTTCCGGGCGATCTGGTCTTGCGGAAAGTAACCCTGTCAACTAAAGAACCAAATGTGGGAAAGCTCGGCCCAACGTGGGAGGGTCCTTACAAAGTCATCAAAGTCTCCCGACCAGGGACTTACTGGTTAGAAGACCCAGACGGAAAAGCACTTTCACATCCGTGGAATGCCGAGCATTTGAAAAAGTACTATCAATGAGTCATGAGAATCCTTTCACACCCTAAATAAGTTTATTATTTGGAATTTGTTACGATTCGCCTGTTAGATCGTCCTTTATGTGAAAGATTGCTATCGCCATTGTCTATGTCGCCCTTATTATGATCGCCTATATTGAGATCGCCATTCAAAGAAAAAAGATATCGCCGGTTCAAGACAAAATGAGATCGCCCATTATTGAAATCGCCAATATTATTTCAGTTATCAAGATTTCGCCATTAATTATGGTCGCCATTAACATTCAAACAAAAGACGGGGAACAAAAATATTTGCATTCAAATGAACAAGTTACATCTCAAAAAAAAAAATATTTACACCTCGGGGCATTATTTTTTACCCCCATCATTCTCGCCCGTTTTCTCATTTTCATCGGCCTCGTCTAGCTCCTCCAGCAAATCCTGATCGACCACGGTTCCTTCCAGATCGACGGCGAGGTCGGGGTGATGACGGCGGAGTTGCACCTTGCAGAAGTTAAACCCCTCGCCGAAGTATTTGGAGGCAGCATCTTCAACGGCCCCCATGAACTCCGACGAGGATTTGAACTCCTCCACGGCAGAGTCCTTGGACTTGTCCAGAGCTTCCCTCAGCTCGTTCACCAACACGCCCGACCTCCCGCACTGGTCGAATAGCGAGTCCCGATCACTCTTCGTCTTGGCGAGCTCATCATTGGCCTGCTGCTCACGAGCGCGGGACTCGGCCAGTTGCTGGTCCAGATCGGCAGCTACCTTCTGGAGGCGAGCAATTTCGGTCTCCATGGAAGCAGCTCGCCCCTCTTGAAGAGATGCCAGCTCCCCGGCCTCTCTGCTCCGGACAGCCAAAGATGAGCCGAGCACCAACGCCTGCTATAAGAAAGGAAGCATTTTTTAGCAATCCAGAGTTTGTTAAATCGATAGAACATTTGAGAAGCTCCCCGAAGAGTACCTGACCGATCACATGGAAGAGCTTCGTCGCCGTCTGGTCCAAGGTGAGCTTCTCCACCTTCTCCTTGTCGGCTGGGGGAATCACCCCCCGCAGCAATTTCTCGGCCACCGATGGGCTGCCCAACATTGAAGCTGTGGGGCCCAAGACAGTGCCGAGATTTGCCGAGGAACCTTCCCCGGGGCGAGGAGAAGCGGCGGCTGGAATGGTCGGAGCTTTGCTCGACGACGTTTTCTTCTTGGCCTCAGGGGCGATGTCGACTCCTTTTCCCTTCGAGCCGTCGTCAGCCTTCCCCTTCTTGCTGGGCGAGCTGGTGATACTCTCTCCGGGCCGCTTGTCGCCAATTACGACTCCCTTCGCCGGAGCGGGAGTCCCCGAACTCGCACCCGCCGTTTTTCCGAGCTTCTCGCCAATCTTCTTAAAGCTCACTCTCTTCGACATAGCTGCACAATAACATACGAGTCAGATAAGGAAAGTAATCATCGCCTAAAAAAAAGAAAGGGTCAATACCATCCGATTCAAGCTCGACGGGTAGGCTCGAGTCCGAGCAAGATTCCGACAAGGAATTTGAGCTCGGATCATTCGAGGAACGATCTAGTATAGGATCCCGAACCTTCCCCCCCAACCACCTCAAAAGGGTCAGGTCGGGGATATGAGGTAGCAACCTCCTAAAGTTCGTTCTGATGGATCCTAGACACTCGATTGAATCGTCTCGGGAAGGGCTTTCTCGCCGAGCTTGATCATGGGGATTTTCGGACTCACCCACGTCGCTTGAGGAGCTCGGAGCTTCTCCGCTCGGACGATTGTCGCCCGCCGTCCTCGACGTCCTAGATTCGGGAGAGCCAAATACTCGACCAAACGACTTCGAGTCCAGCAGCACTGGTACTGAGAAGCGTCCCGACTTCTCGACCGACCGAAAAGCCTCATCGAAGACTTTCATTTCGTCGCCATACAGCCGAGGCGGATTATTACAGTGCTTATCTGCAAAAAACAACAGCTTTAGCCCACCCGAGCATTCAAGAATACAAAAACAGGGTAGAAAGGGAAGAACGACCGACCTGGAATCCCCCACGTCCTCGGAACTCTTGGGGCACCCACCGGAGACGTTCCTGCGGGAATCTCCCATTCCTCGCCAGAGACGAAGAAGAACTTGCTCTTCCACCCCTTGACGTTGCTGGGGTATCCTCCGAGCAGAACCTTTTTGTTCCTCGCCTTAAAATATAACCAGCCTTGGTCCGGTTTAGGATTGCAACTGA
>CM018915.1:10609285-10619628 GCA_009663005.1 Actinidia chinensis | reverse complement strand
ACATAACCAGGGAAGCTATAAATCCCCAGCCTACCTAACCTCAAGATCGCATATGCCATGTTCAAAGCCCCAAATGTTACTCTAACACAACCCAAACCGGCCCAAATTTCCAGTAACACATTGTATGTCCATACAATATTATCATCGTTATAATCTATGCTACGATTGGTTAAATGTATGTTAAACATTGGTGTCATGAAATTACGGAGGGCTTATATTTAAAAATAGTAAAAATAAGTTTATATCATCATTGTGGTAAATTTTATGAATCTTTGTGGTAAAGAACAATTTATGAAATAATTTATTACGATTGATTGTGGTGATCTTATTATCGATTGTGATAAGATATATATAAAGGTGCACCATACAGTCCATTTTTTAGCATATTTACTGCAGTGTTCCCCTGTTTCAAAGTCCCATGTTTTCTTGCACCAACTCATTAAATTCCAGTTTGAAATATCTGTAATTTTATAAGGCACATAAACTTACAAAACAAAACTTAAATTGAAATGGAATTTACTTAAGTTTGGGTCTAAGCTGGGCAGTGAAATTTTCAAAGCCTTTCATTTTTTTGTAGAAACTTGTGGAATTTTTAATTTTGTTTCAAACCTGTATGTTTTTACATAAATTTTCCCAAAAAAAAACAATTAGAAGTACAATTTATTCCACAACTAGATCTTCAGGTAAGACTTTTAGCGTCTAAAACGCATCAACAAAAAAAAAACAACACCAACTCAATAAACTAAGTAACATTTTCCTTATGGTTTCCAAATTCAATTACTCGTACGTTTGATCACATGGAAAATAAGAAAGGATATTGCTGGGGTTGGGGGGGGAAAAAAAAAAAAATAACATCATTTAATGTTTGTATCATCAAATTGTCTATGATTTCACAAAGGGAAAATTTTTTGAATTGAGATTTCTAATAAATTTTGTCACTTAATTGTGATTTCTAAAATATAATTGTTCTCCTTTTCTTATGTTTGATCCATTTTTTTAAAGGTAAATACAGTGACCACCCCTGAAGTTCTGATTATATACAAGTCACCTAACGTTTGAAAAATTACACTTACCCCTCCTTTACTTTAAAACTTTAACATTGTTTCTCTTCGCGCCATCGTCATATCGTCTGTTAGCAGATTGCTGTCCATCCATGATGTCAACTGATAAATGGTTTAATACCATATAGCTCTTCTTTTTTGACAAAAGTTACTATATACCGCACAATGATGCTGATGAATGACCAAAAATAATATATTTTAGACATAAGGTCATTTAATTTAAAAGCACATGGAGTAATACGTGATCATTTTTATTATTATTCAAACAGATGAAGTAATGGAAAGAGTGTAAGTGATCAACCAACTAAATAGTTTAATAAGGGGTCAATATGATTCGTTTTTTAGAGAGTCATTTAATCACATCGTTTCTAGTATACAGTAGTTTATCAAAAAAAAAAAAGGACATATGGTATCCAACCACTATTTAGCTGACGTCATGAATTACATCATCTTGCTAACAACGTTGACATCAGAGGGTGGCTTTGTGTATTAACCTGAACCCAACAAGCAAAGAAAAAAAAAAAGAAAAAAAAGAGTCAAGAGTTATCAGTTGTATTTCACTCACATGAGAATCGTTAAGTTTTAAAAAGTAAGAGAAGTCAGTAGAATTTTTCAACGTCAGGGACATCTGCTATGAAAGTAAACCTCAGGAGATGTTTTATAATTTTTTTTTGTAAGGTTCCAAAGTTTTTTTTTATTATGATGTTGTTATGCCACGTGTATTATATATACATATATATATATATCGATACTACATTATATATATACATATAGCTATATGTAGTAAATATATTCGTTATTGGTTTTTTAATATACTTGAAATTGTGTTTTGGGTTTAGAGTGTGGGTTTAATTTTGGCTCCACAAAGTTGGATTGTTTATGGGTAGAAGCCAAACAAGGCCCTTAAGCCTAGAAATATCTACAACTATAAACCTTTTTCTCTCTCATCATGAGAGCCACTCTTTTTTTTTCCCAACCTTCTTCTTTTTCCTCTCTATCTCTAAGGTAGAACCAAGAGGTTTCTCACGTTAACCTAGATCGTGAACTAGGGTGAGAGTTGGTTGATAGTGCTTTGGAAAATTGTTGTCCAACTCGGCGGAGCTACGCGTAGAGCCAAAATATCAGATCGAGCAAGTGAGAATTCGCTGTTCTCTTCTTGCTTCTTCTCACAAACCATTTCTTTGGAGCTTTCTTCCATAGAGTTTGAGGGGTAGGTGTGGGTTTTCCCCTTGTGGGGTTTGTTTTGGCTTGATAGTAATGGCTAGTATATAGCTCATTTGAGGTCACTATTTTGAATAGTGATAAAATTTTTAACATGAAATAGAATTTTTTTGATTGATATGGTTCATTCTATGAATAAAAATATAAAATTTCAAAAAGTAGATCATTTGTTTAAAGTATGTTATTTGAGGATCCAATTACTGCATATTAAATATTCATAAACATTTATGAAAATAATTTGATGTAAATGCATCAAAAATTGCCCATTGTTTTAAATGTTGTATGTATTGACTATGTTTTTGCCTGGTATTATTGTAAATGTGATAGCTTGTTATACCATGAATGTGATTTGTTAATAGAAAGTTGAGACGAAATAATTTTGGGTGTAAGATGAAAACCTTTGGAATGGTGTATAGTTTATGAAGAGTCTAGAAACTAGACAAAATTAAAGTCCTATATGCAACTATAACGGAGGAATGTCATAGGCCCTCCGGTGAACGTCCTGAAAAGTTGACAATACGGAGGGAATGTCATAGCCCTCGTGAAAGTCCGGAAAGTTACATATGAGGGAATGTCCATAGCCCACTGTTAAAGTCCATGAGTTGACGAAACTAAAGTCCTAGATGGCCAACAATACGGAGTAATGTCATAGCCCACGGTGAAGTCCTGGAAGTTGACGAAACCTAACGTCCCTAGATGGCAACAATACGAAGGGAAGTTCATAACCCACGGGTGAAGTTCGGAAGTTGACGGGTGTGGTCCTGTGGTTTAGAGGGAAAGGAGGTTGACGAGGTGTTACCTAGGTATGTTTGTTCAAATGATTGAACTAGTCGCTTTTTTAGAGAACCTTGAATGTGTGCAATCATTGAATTGAAATATCTGGCTGGAATCAAAAATGTATTTTGAATATGTGTGAAAACGCAATTCTTACTTTATGTTTTCAAGATAGTCTGATTCATGGTTTTGGCTTGAGATAGCAGTCCATTGTTAAAATCTTTTCAAGGTAACGCACCTTTACAACAAATATGAATTTCAAGGTACCGAGGTGTTCCCTATCTTGAGGCATGTGGATTTCCCGTTTTTTTTTCTTTTGTCTTAGAAAATTGTTTAGTATTTGGGCAACAGTGTAATTTGTTTTTTTACAACCCGGTGTTGGCATTGTCCCTGATTATCACTATATTTTTGTAATTGATAGCTCATGGAGAGCATGGTCCCCTTGGGGGTGGACACATTTCACATGTATTTGATGAAATGAACTAAAACTGTTATGCGTGAAAGTATTATCTTTTGAAAGTTTTAGGTGCTTGCATTTTATGACCATGTTGTTTAATGTAAGTTGTGAATAGTATGCTCACTATAATGTTAGAAGATGAGTAGCGAGCAGTTGGGAAGGGTTTTGAGCACATTTGTGCAAGTTTGAAGAGTAAGAAAAAGTTTTGATTGAATTGGTCATGAAAATTTACCGTAACTTTCATCTAATTTGACCATCTTAGAGTTGAATTAGAAATTCTTATATTAGCGACAAGTTTTAAGAGCCTTGAAGTCTTATTCCACAACGCAATCATAATCAGTGTCAATCGGGCACGGAGTAAAAATTTATGGTCGAAATACCGCAGCTGGCGGAGCTCGTTGGATCCTCGCTTGGAAGAAGCCGAGAACTTGTTTTTTTTTTGTCCACAGACCATCGCGGGACTTTCGCTGGATCTCCACTGGATCCTCGCTGGAAGAAAGCCGATAACGTTGTTTTTTGCCACAGACCGTCGCGGGATTCTTTGCTGGATCGCGCTGGATCCCGCTGGTACGTTCATCCATCCAGCGAAAAAAAAAAATTTAAATATTTTTTTTTTTTGGGGTTTTGGATGTTCATAATCAATACTCAAAACTTTCTAAAAATAATCACATAACCGTCTAATGGTCATTTGGGGTTTGACTTTTTTCACTTTGGAATAATTTGATTACGTGGCCCGGTCTTGATTTGAATCGGGGCTGGACAGCATGTATCGCCAGAGCTCTATTACGAATACCTAGGAGCCGTGGGATAGTTAACATATGATTGCGTTCTTAGCTATTCAGAATATGGAAGGTGTTGTCCATGTGTATTGAAATAAATTGTATGGAACTCTAGTTCGTGTACTATGAGTCACATGGTTGTTAGACCACGTTTGGTTTAACGTCTAAGTATTGAGATGATAATGTATTGTGCTATCTATGTTATAGGACGGTCTACATGTTATTAAATTGCTTGTGGTAATGGAGATGTTATGACTTAATCATTAGTAATTTTGACTATCTTATTATTTTATTATGGCATTGTGTAGAACAGGCCACCACGTAGGCTGGAGGCCGTACAAGATCACTTACGGGGTTCGTGGGGCTCGTGGAGCACGCAGGAACTCGTAGAAATCGTGATGAGGAAGATGATGGGAATCACCAGGAATCAGTGATGGGAGGTGGGGGCAAGTGCTCCTGGAGAAATATGGAGGGTACTCCACCTACGATTTTGGGTGGCGCCGAATTTATGCAAGGAGTGTTTCACCGCTATTGAACAAGTGGTGAGAAACGCCTGTCAACTATGCAAGTGCCAGTTTAATGGCAAAAAAGTAGGGCTAATACCACAGCCATGAAGGCCTTTCTTTTCAACTACGTCCACCAACGTTCAATTGAGAACCGAATCCGTTGGTTGCGGAAGATTGGCTCGAACAAGTCACAAGGGCATTGAGACATCTTGGTGACTGAGGAGGAACTTTGAGAGTGTTGTTTGCATCCTATCAATTCCAGGGGATGCCTCCATGGGGAAGACCATGGAAAGAGTACGAAAGAGTGGGAGCCTTTCCGAAGGCTTTTTTGGATCACTATTTACGGATACGGCTAAGGAGGCATTGAAATGAATTTATTAATTCTGGTTGCGACTATGACGTGGCTCAATATGATGGCCCCAAGTTTACTACTTGTTCAAGGTTTGCAAAGCATTTGTATCGCAAGAAGAGGAGAAATCGAAACAGTTATTTGCGGGGGCTTTAGGCCGTCCATAGGAATAGATCCGCTGGAAATTTTGATCACAGTTTACTCGACTATGGTTAGCGCGGCTGCGGCCATCGAAGAGTCTTTGATGAGACTAAGAAAGATTTAAAATCCTAAGTCACAACGTGGAGGGACTAAGCAACCAGTTCTGGAGGGCGTTCTTTTTAAGAAGCCGAAGAATTCTACTACGCAGCAAGCAGTACCATTAGGGTCTTCACCTAACATGTCAGTTGTATTATCTATCGTCCAAACATCTTGGGGAGGTCCGATTTGTTTTGGTTGTCACCACGCGAGTCATCGTATTATGGACTGCCCACTGAACGGTCAGCATCGCAGTCGCAGCGAGGGACACTTCTCACATTCAAGGCACAACAAGGGACAGATCAATAGTCAGGCTTGCCCACCTCCTTGCTATCAGTGTGGTCAGTTTGTCCCTATCAGTCGACAGTGCATGCCATAGGAAACACTAGGGAGTTTCGGGATCGCATACCTACTCGGTCAGTGCATGCCTCTCAAGGCCACCCAGCATTTACATCACACAACTTCAGTATCATCCAACCAAGCTGGAGCTCAGCAGGGCAGAGTACGCAGGGACGGGTTTTTACGCTATAACATCAGCAGCGGGACCGTCGGGGACAACTGGACAGCAGGAGCAACAATTGTAGACCTTTGTTTTGTGCGAGATACTTTACTTATGTTTAATTCGTGGGCTCGTGTTCTTATCTACACGGGGAGGCATCAATTCCATTTATCACATCAGCTTTTTTGCTTTGGCATTGGGGTTAGAGAGTTGAGGTGTTAGACTCAGTACTTTACTGTTGGACACTCCAGTTGGGGGAAGATTCGACTTTTAAGAGAGTTTTGTATGGTCTGGTGAGGTTGAAATCGCATGATGACGGTCATTTTCGCTTTATTGTGTAGACGATGAGTTTTGGACGTCATCCTTGGCATAGATTGGGTATGGGTTATCGGCTAACGATAGTTGTGTCCGACATGATCGGGTTGGGCCTTTTGTACCCCGAAGGCGATCATTTATTTCGTGGGAGATCGAGGTGCTAGTTTTGTCCCATCGTCTACAGATATGCTTATACAAGGGAATTGAAATTTTCTTTTTTTTTCGGTTAGTTGGTTGACGAGGATGGCGAATGTTTAGTGTGGTTTTGCCACAAAAAAAAAAAAAAAAAGGAAACGAAAAAAAAAAAAAGCCAAAAACAAAACAAAATGTTGAATTTCGCGACTTCCCGACGTCTTTCCCTTTCCGAAAGACCTGACAGAGTTACCAACCGCATCGGGGAGATTGAGTTCTCCATTGACTTACACCGGCACCGCGCCCATTTCCTATGGATCCACCGAGCGTTTTTGCACCGGCAGAATTACAAGAGTTTGAAAGTTCAGATCCAGACTTGTTGGATAATGGCTTTATTCGACCTATTGCGTCACCATGGGGACTTCGGCCTAGTATTTGCTAAGGAAGAGATTAGGCACTTAGAAGTTTGTGGATTACCCCCGATTGAAATCAGTAACGATAAGATATAGTATCCCCTTCCGGAATCGATGATTTTTTTGACCAATTGAAGGGTTTCGGTTGTTCTCAAAGATTGATTTGAGTCGGGTTGTATCATCAATTGCGGATCAAGAAGAGGACATTGCGAAGACGGCTTTTCTTTCGCATCACCTCACGGGCATTATGAGTTCTTGTGATGCCATTTGTCTTACGAATGCCCATCAACTTTCATGGATTTGATGATCATATTTTCAATCCATATCTGGATCTTTTGGGTCGTGTGTGTGGATGACTATTTTTGATCTACTCGCCATCAACTGAGTCGCATGAAAGCCTTTGAGGATTGTGTTTTGGCAAAAAAGCTCTTGTGAGAGCATCGGTTATAATGCTAAGTTTAGCAAGTTGAGTTCGGTGTACCTGAAGTAAAAATTTCCTTAGGCACGTTGGGTTTTCGGAAGCGAGTATCGATTGACTCACAAGATAAGATCAGTGATTATTGGGGAACAATTGAAGACTTATTTGAGATTCGTAGTTTTCTTTGGGGTTAGCCGGTTACTATCACGATTTGTGGAGGATTTTTTCACGTTGGTGCGGCACCCTATGACTCGACTTACGATGAGGGATCGCTTCTTTGGAACGATGCGTGCGACATTCTTTTCAAGAAACTTAAGAAAAGGTTTCCTTCGGCAACCACTTCGTGTCATATACCCGAGCGAGATTGGGGTATACAAGGTATGCGATGCTCACGTGATGCTTGGGTTTCGTGTTGATGCAGTTAGGAGGGCAAAGTAATTGCATATGGTTTCACGTCAATTGAAGACACATGAACAAAATTAATCCGACTCACGCCTTAGAGCTTGCGGTCAGTTTTATATTGCGTTGAAAAAGTTGGGGAGGCACTACTTTATGGGGACGATTTGAAGTATTTTTCGACCACAAAAGTTTGAAATAACTTGTTCCACAAAAAGATGTGAACCTGAGGCAACGGCGTTGGATGGAAGTACTGGAAGACTATGAATTTTTGATTTACAATATCCCTCCCGAAAAGGCCAACGTTGTGGCCGCGCGCTTATGAGAAAATCCCTTGGTATCTTTTGGGCTAAGGCTTTTCCTATTCATATGGGCAAATGATTCGGGATACGGTTGAGTATGATTTACTTCTAGGTTATACAGACGATTTCACTACGCTATTCACGTTGTCTGCAGAACCTTCTATCATCATAGGTTCATTGCATGCCCAACTGCAAGATTGGCAAAACGATTTGCGACCGCATCACTAGAGGGGAAGGACAACCGATTGGGTTCCTCCAATCGGATAGGGGGTTTAGGTACAAGTCTAGATTGTCTACCATTGTCTAGTAGAGACGACGTAACTTCTTTGAGTTCATCATTTGTCGCGGGACTTGTAGTTTCATCCTTGAGGACAGAAGATGTACCACGATTTGTGTCGTCAGTTCGGTGGAGGCGAATAGAAGGATGTTTGGCCTTTGTTTTGTTTCTAGGTTTGACGTGTCAACAACCCGTGAAGGCTGAACACCAGAAACCAGCAGGACTGTTACAACCGTTACCGGTTGCAGAGTGAAATGGTAGCACATCACGATGAATTTTTGTTACGGGTTGCCTAGGTCGTTGAGAGGACATGACGCCGTCGGGTTTATAGTCGATCGTTTGGATAAATTCTGAGCATTTTCTTGCATCCGTCGTCAAATTCTGAAGAGGATCTGGTGTTATTTTGTTCGTGAAATCGTTCGACTTCACGTAAATTCCGATATCATCGTTTCGATAAAGATCCGCGTTTTACAAATCGCTCTTTTTTTTTTTGGAAGGGGATGCCTAGCTCTGGTTTCAGATTTGAGGCTTAGTACGGCGTTTCAGCCTCAGACTGCGGGCAGTCGAGGTATACCATTCAAATTTGGAGGACAGCTTCGGGCATGTGTACTTGACTTTGGGGGGATCTGGGAGGATCATCTACATGTGTAGAATTCGCGTACATAATAGTTATCAGGCAGTATTGGTATGGTCACCATTTGAGGCATTTAACGGTAGCCGTGTGGTCACCCGTTTGTTGGACCGACTTGGGGAAGGCAGCACTTGCCAGTCTGGATTGGGTTCGTGAATACGCCGGAAAGTAGTCTTGATTAGGAAGCGTTTACTCACGCGCGAGTCTTCAGAAGAGTTCCGCTGACCAGGAGGAAACGTCACTTGGATTTATGTGGGGATATGTATCTTGAAGGTTTCACCCAGAAGGGATTGATGCGTTTGGGCGTAGCGGCAAGCTATTCGCAAGGTTGCATTATCCGTTTGAGGTTCCTTGATCGTGTTGGATCCGTAGCATATCGTCTTGCCTTACCACCAAGGTTGGCAAATGTGCAAATTAATGTCATATTCTATTTGGCGAAAGTATTAGCCCGATCCTTGCAGGTTTTGGATTGGGGAGGCTTGGAATCCACGAGGAAGGTCACGTATGAGGAGCGACCAATTCGGATTTTGGACTCACGGGATCAAGTACTAGAGGAAAAAACCATTCCATTGGTGAAGGTTCTATGGCTTCATCATGATGGCGTGTAAGAGCTACGTGGGGAGCTCGAGTCTGAGGTCCGTGCAAGTATCTGGATCTTTTTTGACCAATCGGGTTACTTTATCTATTTCGTAGACGAAATTTTTTAAGTGGTGGAGGTCTGGAAGGTTTCTAAATTTTTTTTTATTCTGAACGTTGTTAGCCCCGTGTATATAATATTATATATATTTGAAAATTGGGTTGGGGTGAGAGTGTGGGTTTAATTTGGATCCAAGGTGATGTTATTGGTAGAAGTCCAAACGGCCCTTAACCTAGAATATCTCAACTAAACTGTTTCTCTCTCATCATGAGAGCCACTCTTTTTTTTCCCAACTCTTCTTCTTTTTCTCTCTCTCTAATCTAGAACCAAAGAGGGTTTTCTACTTTAACGCCTGATCTAGTGAACTAGGGTGAGAGTTGGTTGATAGTGCTTTGGAATTTGTTGTCAACTCGCAAGAGCTACGCGTAAGCCACAAATATTCAATATCGGAGCAAGTGAAAATTCGGGGTCTCTTCTTTCTTCTCAAAACCATTTCTTTTGGAGCTTTCTTCCATGATTTGGGGAGGTAAGGGGTTTCTGTGGGGTTAGTTTTGGGTTGATATTATGGCTAGTTAATAGCTCATTGAGGCACTATTTTGAGTGATAAATTTTAACATGAAAATGTAATTTTTTTGATGGATATGGTTTCTTCTATGAATACAAATATAAAATTCGAAATAGTAGAATCTTGTTTAAAAAGGTATGTTATTTGAGGATCCAATTATTGTATATTAAAATATTCATAAACATTTATGAAATTATTTATGGTAATGCCTTCAAAATTGGCCCATGTGTTTAAATAGTTGTATGTATTAACTATGTTGGTTGCATTGATTAATTGTAATGTGATTAGCTATGTAATACCATGAATGTGGATTGGTTGATAGAAAGTTTGAGAATAATAAAGTGTGTAGATTAAACCTTTGGATGGTGTATAGT
>CM018915.1:10584285-10589285 GCA_009663005.1 Actinidia chinensis | reverse complement strand
TTAATCAATTGAGGAGAGTAAGAGAGAGTTAAGAGAAAAGCTTAGAGTGGGTTGTGAGTTATAAGTGTTGCAACACTTGTATTTTTCTCCCTTTGTTTAAAACGAATCTGCAGCAAGTCCGGAGACGTAGGCACAATTGGCCGAATCCCGTATCAAATGTGTTGTGTGTTTTCGCTATGTTTCGTTTCCCACTAATTTGACTTATAGGAAAATCTGCGTAATTTCCCAATCACTGGTATCAGAGCCTTTGGTGTGATTTCGTCAGTCGTCGAAACGATCAAGGAAGTCAACATTCGAAGGTGGGACGATGGCGTAGACGAAGTAAAGGTGAAACTCGAAAAGTTCGCTTGGAGTATTATTTCGGGTTCTGGAAAGATGCAGACGAAGATTATCTGATCAGAAAAAGCTGTATCAACCTCTCTCAAAAACGAAGCCAGAGGGTATGAACGATGAAGACTGGATCTATCTGAAGACAGCCCTCAGCGTTATCCGTTGACGGATTACCGCCATGTTGCTTTCAACATAGCAAAGGAAAAGGACCCCGGCGGGGGTCTATGGCGGGCTTTCTCCAGTAGTATGAGAAGCCACAGCTCTAACCAAAGTTCACTTGGAGAGGCAGAGTTATTCAATTTGAGGATGAAGGAAAGGCGCTCGGTAGTCAAAATCTCAATGAACTCAATACAGTCATAACCCAGTTAGTTCAGTGATGAAATTGAATTTGCTGAAAAAGTACGCGCATTGAACTTTTTCGTCTTACCAGAAGTGGAAATGCTACTGTCACGGCTGTCTGTGTGAGTAGCTCGTCGGGAAGCAATAGCCATAGTTAAAATTTAACGATATTCATGATTTGGTTCTCACGATAAGAGATCGACGAAGAGAGTGGGTGGATCATCACCTCTTTCAGTTTTGCATACCGAGTAAGAGGAAGAAATTCAATTAAGAGGGAATGGACGTGGCAAAAGTGAACTACGAGGTAGATTCAAAGGGAATGAGTCTAAATCAGGAATACCAATCATTTTCCTAGCTCGAAGGCCGTCAAGTGTTGGAATTGTGGAAGACTGGGCACTACAAAAATCAGTTACAGGCGTACACCGAAGGACCAGGAGGCGAAGGCAAGCAGAGGCAAAGTTACTCCACCTCAGGAAAGATGATGCGTTGAATGCGCTTTGGAAGAGAAGGAAGAGTAGAGTCTGGGTATTAGATAAGGAGCTCATTCCACGTACTCGCAGAAGGAATTTTTCGAGAGGTATGTCCCGGAAACTTGAGGAATGTCTTCTACTGAGTGTGATGATCAGCCTGTTGCTATTATGGTAAAGGTGTAGTAAAGATTAAGCGTGAAGAAGGGTATATAGTTGGGGAGCTGAAGAGATGGCAGGGCATATTCCCGAATGAGAAAGAACTTATCTCAGTTGGGCGTTAGCTAGCGAAGGCTCCACACGGTTTCCATGGGAAAATGGAAGATTCAAAGGGCGCAATGACGTTGCTAGCGGGCAAAAGAGTGGGTACTCTTTACATGACAGGGGAGGCGCACTGTTCAATTGAGTTGCAGAAGGAAACGAAAATCCAATATGTGAGCACCAGAGACTAGCCATATGAGTGAGAAGGGAGCAATTATGCATGTTCCAAGGGAAAACATTTACCAGGCTACAATCAGTTGAGATTAGAATGCGTAAGATGGCATACTGGGAAAGCAGAAAGAGAGGGTTTGCTTTCAGCAAAGTGGCAGAAACCCAAAGAAGGAAAGTAGAGCTTGTTCACTCAGATGTTTGGGGGCACAACGACCATTTAATCCATTGGTGGGAAAACACTACTTCGTGACTTCATCGATGACACTCTCGAAGGTATGTGTTTACTTCTAAAGCCATAAGTCAGAAGGGTTTGAAGCTTTCAGGAGATGGAAAGTATGGTTGAAAATGAGACAAGTCTGAAGATAAAAAGCTCAGAACCGACAATGGGGTGAATATGAAGCACCTAGCTTCAAGAAGTTTTGCTATGAGTACGGGATCAGAATGGAGAGAACCGTGCCGGTACGCCTCAACACCATGGTGTAGCGAGCGTATGAGAACGCACGTGACAGAAGAAAGAGCTAGCAGCATTCGTGACAGTCAGGCTTACCAAACCAGTGTCTAGGCAGAAGCAGTCAACACCGCAGTTACTTGATCAATCGAGGCCCATCGGTCCATTAGAGCACAGAATAATAGGGAGGTATGAGCGGAAAAGCGGTGTAAAACTATCACATCTAAAGTTTTCGAGTGTGTAGAATATGTGATATCAGTAATGTGCATATCAGTAATCAATGGAGGGGAATAGCTGATCCCAAATCTAAGAAATGCACTTTCATCGGCTATGGCGAGGAGGAATTTGGCTACCGCATTTGGGATGACGAAAACAAGAAGGTGAATCCGCCAGCAGAGTGTGATTTTAACGAAAGACAAGAATGAGTACAAGGACAGACATAAAATCGACTCCAGCGACTCAGAGCAGAGTGGACCAGCATTTGCAAAATAGATGATTGTCCCCCGAGTCCGAATGCGGAGCCGATTATAGCAAGTCCTCAGCTACAGGAACTCGTTGGACCGGAGCAGTGCGCGCAGTCCGACACACCACAAACCTCCTACTCCAACTCTTGTATGAGAAGAAGGTCTTCTAGGCCTCATTGTGGCCTAAATAAGAGCTATATTGAATTATGTGTGGTTGACTGATGGAGGGGAAGCTTGAGTGTATGATGAAGCTTGTAGACTGGAGATGCTAGCACGGGGAGATGGCATGAACAGAACGAGATGAAAGTCTCGAATCTCCAACCATGACATGGGGGGAAACTAGTTGAGTTACCCGTGCGGAAGAAGGCACTTCATACAAATGGGGTACCGGGTGTGAAAGAAGAGGCATGAGGTTTCTCTAAGAGACACAAGCCCGACTAGTCGTTCAAAGGATCCCGCAGAATGAAGGAGTGACTACCCGGACATTTGTGCTCCAGTTGTGAAGCTCAATACTATCAGAACAATATGAGCATGCTGCCATGAAGATCTTTATCTTGAACAGGTTAAGAGTAAAGACTGCATTCTTACGGAGACTTGGGATGAGGAGATATACAGGACCAGCCAGAAGGTTCTCAGAAAGAAAGGAAAGAAAATATGGTGTGCAGAATAAGAAGAGTTTGTATGGGCTGAAACAAGCCCCAAGACAATGGTTAAAAGTTTGACGCTTCATTGACACAAGGAAGGTTTCCAGAAGTGCAACGCCGACCAAGTTGCTACTGCAAGAGATCAGGTCTACTTATATCATTTTACCTTATGTGATGATATGTTAGTAGCAGGTTTGATATGGATGATATCGAAGGTTGAAGCAGCAATTGTCAAAAGAGTTTGACATGAACAGAATTGGGTCAGGCAAGAAGATTTCTTTGAAGGGATTTTGCAGTTATCTCAGGCAGAGTACATCAACTTGTTTGCAGGGAGGATTCAAAATGGGCGACGCCAGCCAGTCACACACCCTTGGCAAGTCACTCGATTATCCAAGGATCAGTCCCTTCAGACAGAAGAAGAGAAAGATTCCAGGCTAGTCTTACGCCTCAGCCATTGGAAGTTTGAGTACGCAAGGGTCGTTACGAGACAGATATTTGCCTGCAGTGGGAGGTTGTTAGCAGTTTTAATGTCAAATCCAAGGGAAAGCTCATGGGAGCTATAAAGTGGATTTTTGAAAGTATCTACAAGGCTCCCTAGAGAAGTGTTTGTACTTTGGTAAGGTGGAGTAAAAGTACAAGGCTACGTAGACGCAGACTTTGGAGGTGAGAGTCGCTCATAACGAAGAAGCACCACGTTATATATGCACGTTGGTATACAACTGTAGTTGGATGTCGCAGTTAAAAAGATTGTCACTCTATCCACTCAGAAGCTGAGTTATGCAGCAGTGAATGATGAAGCTAGTAAAGAAATGATATGCTTCCAGGTTGTAACTGAGGTGGGATTCAAACAGGAGAAGAATGTTTTGACAGCAGTGACAGCAGAGTGCGGATACACTGGCGAAGAATTCAGATTTCATTTCCAGAACTAAGCATATTGGACTCGTTATCACTTACCAGATCTTTATTGGAAGATGATGTGTTTAATTACTAGAGAAGATCAAGGAATCAGAATCCAGCAGATAGTTGACAAGACGGTGGCTATCAACAAACTTGAGTATGTCAACTTAAGTTGGCCTGCAAGAATAACAAGATCGGAGAGATCTGTGCCGAATCAAGGTGTGAAGACAGGATTGACATCAGTCTGGTCAAGTGGAGATTGTCAAGGAAATGGGCTAATAACAATTGTCAAACGAAAGTGGTCAACAAACCATTTTGGGGTCAAAAATGTAGGTGATTAATTAGGCAATTGTCAATGGGAGGGTGCCAAACCATTCGCAATTTTTCTTTACCTAATTTCACCAACCAATTTTTGAACCCTATTAAAACTAGCCCCATTTGTAAGATCATCAAAATTGAGAGAGTTAGGAGAGTTTAGAGAAAAGCTTAGAGTGGGTGTGAGTTTTGTAAGTGTTGTGTAAATACTTGTATTTCTCCCTTTAGTAAGTTAAAAACGATTGCAATCAGGTCCGGAGACGTAGGCACAATTGGCGAACAAAAAAAAAACCTCCGTTATCAAATTTGAATGTGTGTATTTTTCGCTATTTTGCGCATTCCCACTAATTTGACTTATAGGAAAATCTGCGGTAATTTTCCCAACACTTTTCTTTGGATGTTCTCCTTAAAAACATTTGTGATTAAGGAGTTATCTAACCGTTCTTTATGCGATTGTAATAAATAGAATATTTGAAAAAACTGATAGAAGATCAGGTGTCTGAATTCAGTTACTACTAATAAATGTTGCTGAAAAAAGTGAATCATTCTATTTCTTTTTTTTTTTATTTTGCAGTATGCCATTTGTGCCAATCGATTCAGGCCTTTCGTTTCGACTGTAGCTGATTGATGAGTATGCATTGGTTGTGTGCACAACTGCACAGGC
>CM018915.1:10531785-10534285 GCA_009663005.1 Actinidia chinensis | reverse complement strand
AGTGAGAATCGCCTCCCCCCACATTTCTGATGTAATCCAGGAAATTGTATCAACTAGCATTCATCATATCTTTTAGAGTACGATCTTTCGTTTTCAGCAATTCCATTCTGTGAGGAAAATAAGGTTGCAGTCGTGTTTGATAGATAATTCAATGTTCTCCACAGTATCCACCAAACGGTATCATATTTCACCACCTCGGTCATTTCGCCACAATATTAATCTTCTTGCTAAGTTGATTTTCTACTTATCTTATAAAAGATGAATTGGCCAAAGTTATCCTTGCTCTTTAGCAAGTACACCACAACAGTATTTTAGTTACAATCATCAATTGAATGTAATGAAATACTTGTTAGCATTGGGGTGTGAACATATTTCAAATCACACCACATCAGTTGTGAATTAACCTAAGGTTCGGTATTCTTTCAATCGAATGAAATATGAAATGAAGACCTAGTTAACTTGCCCTTCACAAAGTCTCACCACTTGTGATTTTTATCAATTTGGAATGCTAGGTAAATGTGACCAAGTTTAATTAGTCTACGTATAGAATCATAATTAACAGTGTCCTAGTCTACCATGGCCACAAAAAATGGAAGACTTCAAGACCATAAACAACTGCGGAAAATTTTTATTATTAATTTTAGGGATTACAGTCAATACATTCATTTTGAAATAGACCATCAGGTCATATAACCTTTCCCTATATCTTCCAGCCTTTGACAGAGTAACTCTATCTTTTTGCCTCAAAACCATACGAAAAACCATGTCTGCTCAAAAACAGAGAGCCAGACACCAGATTCTTTCGGATTTCAGGACACGAATAACATATGGTTCAGAGTCAGCTCTTTTCCTAAAGTCATTTTCAGGACCACTTTTTCAATCCCCGCAACGTCGGAGGTGGCTGAATTACCCATAAAACCTTCTCACCATTTGTGCTGGCTCGAGGTACTAGTGAACATACGTTATGAAACCGACTGGAGAGTAGCACCCAGTATATTATCCACCATTCTTGTGGGTTTGAACCCACCAGTGTTCACTTCAGAAGAAACCATTGCTGAAGAAGGTTTGATATCATTACACCCTCCGTGATGACCTCATTCTATATGGGCATGAGCCGAGGTTGCTTTTGGTTTTCTGCACTCAGAACAACGATGCCCAAAACTGGTACAGATAAAAGCATGTACCCATGAAACTTTTCCGATGGGCTTCTTGGTAATCGCCCTTTTTTGTCCCAGTTGACACTCTTGGCCTTTCTGGTTATTTGACCACTTGTCCTTAACTTCTCGTCTTTGAGGACTGACCCATGCTCCATTATGTTAGCCTTGGCATGTGGTAGGAGGGTTTGACACCTTTGTTTCTTGCCCTGTTTTCCTCCTCAACATGAGCTGAAGAACAGAAGAAAAGAGCCATCCAAAGGTCATCTCCTGTTCTTGAACAATGAGATAGCTTGTGAAATCTTTCCATGTCTATGGAAGTTGTGGATGACTGCAGCCACTCGAATGCCTCATCAATTAGCATTCCTTCTGCTTTTTGATTTCATTTATGAGAAACTTGGAGCTCCTGGAACGGAAGCCGTTACTGATCTCGTGTCCAGCATACATGTCTAGGAACGGCCAAACAAAAAATTTCTTAGAACGGCTCCCTCGTATCTTGTATCCTATCTAAGGGACTCCAACCACAGCCCCTTTGTCAGATTTCATATCGTTGATACACCGAGATGTACAAAGAATCCTCCAGGGCATTGAGAATAAATTTGTGCACAGCTAGTTGTCAGCATTTTTTTAGTGATCTCTCGCCAATCACCTTTGACTATCCGTCTCATTTTCAGCCACCAAGTGGAGCTTCTCAGTTAGCATTCCAGCGAGATTTAGCGTCGTTAAGATAGAACATTCATCTTCTTGCTGCCATCTCTTGAAATAGCCCCACCAAACTTTCCTATGTTTTGTCCATATGAGCAATCGGATCGTTGTGGAAACACCAGGGGTTGGAGACAACAGTTCTCCAGGAAATTGGAACTTAATGCTTGTTTCAACAATATTTAGTCGGACATTTTTTCTGAAAAATGAATCAACCACATATAAGTGTTATAGATCTCACAATATCGAAATAGAATAGAAAATAATCTAAAATAATGATCCACAAATGGTCCAAACATCAATTATACGCGTGTTTTGAGGGTAGTTTCCTCAACGGAGATTGACCTTTTGAAACCCTAAACGGTATGCACGGTTACTCCAAATTGGTGTAAGAAAAAATCCTCCAACGGTCCAAACATGAACCAGAGGCTTCAAACCGTCTTGTTCAATAAGGTCCGCCGGCACAGATGCCTAGGCCGATAGTAAAACCTATCAACTCTGAACAGGTCAAAACCACGCGGTTGTCCACATAGGGATTAAAATTATAATTTTTTTCAGGAATATTGGGGGTAGGTAAATATAATTTATAAAAATCTGGATACAACTGTAAATTTTCAGAAATTTATGATAAAATTGTAGTTTTC
>CM018915.1:10436785-10439285 GCA_009663005.1 Actinidia chinensis | reverse complement strand
ATGTCCGCACAAAATTCTGCAAGAGAAATTGGATTTCCAGTCATTCCAAGTGTACTTTTTCCTTTCTTTTTCCCCTTTTCTCCCCTTTAGCTAAAGGGGTTGGTTGAGAGGATGAGGCTTTGTCTGGAACTTTATTGACTACAGAAAGTCTACTGGCTGGCTGGGCAGATAGTTTCTTTGGGATGCCAACTGAGCTTCCTTTCTGAATTTTGCTTTCCTGCTTCAGCTTACTTTTCAGCTCCTCACTAGCTATTCGACTAGCCTGCTCAATATAAATTTCAACTCCCATCTGAGTTGGAATTTCAGGGAAAATCTCTGCAGTTGACTCAGGAGGAGGACCTCTATGCTCAGTCTCTATATTTCCTGAATTACTCTCTACATTAGGCTCTAGAGGAGGGGGGGCAAGGGAAGTCTCAGCATCCAGAATTGCTGGGGTGCTTTCCAGATGTTTGGAGATCTCCAAGTTGACCATTTCTCCAGCAGACGCAGGGATGTCCTGTTTTGCTTGGCAACCAATTCAATTTGGGTCTATTGGTCTATCCATCCCCCATAGACAAAACCTGCTTACCCACGTCTGTGTCATTCGACTTGCCTCCCTCTGCTGATAATTCTGCTGGCTTGCTGGGAGTATGAGCTTTCACCTTACAATTTTCTTTATTGTGGCCTACTTTCTTGCATTGAGTGCAGAACCTAGGCAAGTTTTCATAGTAAACCTTTTGCTCATGTTCTCCCCCTTCTGGTAGGTGCAGCATGACTGAGTGCACGAGTTCCTTAGCCATGTCAATCTCTACCAAGCATCTGGCATAGGTGACTCTCTCTTTGGATGTGGTCAGCTTATCCATATAAATAGGCCTGCCCAACTTGGAACAGATTTTGCCAAAGACCATGTAGTTCCACAAAGTCAAAAGGAGCATTCCTCAATTGTACCCAAACTGGAACTGTGCTTATTTCCTCCTTCCCAAAGCTGAAGTACTTGGGCATTGGCTTCAACAATAAGGGACTTCCATAGATGAGATAAGGGCCATTCTCCATTACTTTAGTCTGATCCTCTATCGTGGAAAACTGGAAAACAATCCATCCATTGCCATGGAATTGGATAATGGGTTGCATTTTCCATGAGGCAACAATCTGGTTAAGAGCTAACTTCCCAGGGAATCTCCCCCCAAAATAGCCTACAAGACGATCCTCCCAAGGGCAGCCTGAGAGTCGTGTATCCGTCTCCCCTAGTGGTTTTTTTTTTTTTTTTGTTTTTTTTTTTTTTTTTTTTTTTTTTTTTTTTTGCCTTTTGTTAGATAGTTTGGCCTCATCAAGATATAGAAGCTAACCGGCTTCCATGGGATGGAAGTCTGTTCTTTTCAAAGAGGACTTACAAAAGATTTCTTATTTGCCTCCTGAGTGTTTTTCCCTATATCCCTAATCTCCCCCGCAGCAGATGATTCACATTGGGGAGTGGTCAGTTTCTCCTTGGCATTTTGTCGAATGCCTTGCGTGCTAAAAGATTCCTCCTCCCTCAATGTCTGTGAGGCAGTTTCCAGATGTCCCTCTGTGTAGTAACCCTCAGGACCATGATCTCCTGAGCCGCCTCCTTCATTGCCTGCTCAGGGGGAACATTTTGAGCATCCGGATATTCAAAGTCCTAGACAACATCCGAATCTGGAGCAGAATTTGCAGTGTTATTGACCATGACAACAATAGATCTCCCATCTATCTCAACATGCCTGCACGAAGTAATGAGGGATACTCCTCCTTTCCCTACATAAGGGTTCAGTCCTGGTTTTGCTACTGCCGCAGACAGTAATGGGTCATCCTCAAGCTTTGATGTGGGGCCATGACCCCCATCCTTACACTTATTTTTACCTTTTGCCATGAGCTACAAGATCAGATTCCCTCCAACATAGCTCAGAAGATCTTAGCTAATGGAGAACAAACCCCAAGCTCGTAAGTCCTGTGCTGCGATCAAGCTGTAAGGAAGAACAGCTAGAACACCAGTTTAATCCAAATCCTTCGCCACTAAGGGCAGTGCTCCAGATCCTCCGTGAGTGTGGGTACTCAGAAGAAGAAAAGAAGGAATGAAAGGAAGCAGGGAAGAATCAAGCACCAGCTTGGCGAAGGCAGTGGGATCTCCAAGAAATCGCCACCGAGAGCTTCTCTCTCTAGACCTTCAATGCATTGAGATAATATAGTTTGTCGTGGTTACTTCTCAGCTTTTTTCCTGCTTGTACAAGAGTTCACTTTTGCTTTGAAAGATTGGGGATTCGTAAGGGTTTTTGGTTTTTAACTTTAGTTAATCTTTTATACTTCTTTCCCCTTAATTTTAATAATTTGTTATTCACAGTGATTTTTATCCAGAAGTTGACAAAAATTCTCAATTCGTCATGATTGGTAGAGTGAGAAAAAAATTGGTTGAATTGCAAATTGAATGAAACTTGTCCAAACCATACGATTCGGTTTGCGATTCAAAAAAACTGAATCGATAACTAACGATTTGGTTCACAGTTAG
>CM018915.1:10366785-10371785 GCA_009663005.1 Actinidia chinensis | reverse complement strand
TTTAATGTCTTTATTATGCTATAATAAATTATGTAAATTGTATAATCTATTAATAAAAAGTTATAAACCAATCGATCATATAATCGATTAACATAAAAAGAAGTGCATAATCAATTAGAGAATCGATTCTTACACTTTTTTCAATGCCTTTGTTATGCTACAATCAATTATGTAATTTATTAATAAAAAGTTATATACCAATCGGTTTTAACATAAAAAGAAGTGCACAATCGATTGTTACTCATATATTTTTTAAATTTTTATTATGCAATAATCTATGATTACGTATAGTTGTTGTTATGTAATGTATTTTTTTGATTGTGTTACAAATGTTGGGTTCAGATTATGAATTTTCTTAGTTATTGATTTTTTAAGTACACTTGTTACGATATTTCATAACATGTATACACATTTTTGTGGTACTATTATGTATTTTGTAGTCCTGTTATGTATTTTGGTCATTTAATTACTATCTTATATTTGTTGTGCATTAATCTGGTATAATTACATATCGTAGTGATAATGTTATGCATTGTTTGGTTTTGTTAAGCTTTTTTTGTTCAATTTATTCATTGTTTTGGTTATTTAGTTTTCAAGTAGATTTGTTACGCAATTTTATTACATGAATATACATTTTTGTGGTTATGTTATGCATTTTGTTGCTATCGTTACGTATTTTTATGGTCATTTAATTAACTACTTCTGTTATGCATTAATGTGGCTTAGTTATGCGCTTTTATGTTTTTGTTATAAATGTTTTGTTGTGCTATATTTTTTGAGGTTCAAATTATGCATTTTGTTAGTTATTTATATTTTTATTATTTTTGTTATGAAATTTTATGGTTTCAATATGCATTTTTGTGGTTATGTTATGTTTTTTGTAATCATAGTTACATAATATTGTGGTTAATAATGTTTTCGAAAGTCATTATGTCTTTTGTGGTTATGTCACAATTTTTTTTTTTCTAGTTATGAATTTTTATAGTTTCGTTAAATAATTTATTTCTTTAATAATGGTAACTTAGTAATGATCAGTTCAATATGTAATCACTTAATTTTATAATTTATAAAATTTTTAATATAAAAAATACGTAATCAATATTTTTAAGATAATTTTAACCTTCGCAATTTTGTCAAACTCTCATTGCCAGATCATGTAATGGAGATTGTGGACCAATCTTCTCTGCATAACGAAGTGGAAGGAGAAGCTACAAACAGTACTTTGTGTTGGATTGGTTTGAGAAATGAACAGATTGGGTGTTTGATTTATGTTCTTCAAATCGGAGTTGCATGCTCAGCAGAGCTGCCTCAATACACAATGAACATGAGGCAAGTTTTGAGCGATCTGCTTTAAATGAGGGACAATTATCTTGGAATTAGAGTGCTTGGAAAGCAAATTGATAGACCTGGTAACATATTGGATGTTTGAAGTTATCAGCCAATAGGGTGTCTGATCCACTGCAGTCACAGTTTTAGAGAGCCATGTGAAGGTAGCGAATTCTCTTACTGACGCAGCATCCGTTCATAAGGTTTTATTGCGTATGTACTGCATCATGTAGGTACAGTTTAGTTGATGTTACCACGTGTTAAAATCCTCTTATTTCCCATACTTTATTGTATTTTATAGTTCTCTGTTTTCCCTTAGGTGTGTGCTTTAACCTTATTTTCAATGTTACATTTGCTTCTCTTTAGTTTCAGTTCGCTGTCGAAGTCTCTGCTACTTACGTACAAAGTGGTGGTCCATGAATTGATATCTAAAGTTTAGTAGGCAAACTGTGTTTTAAGTTCTTGTGGCACATGAGTTTTATTAGGCATAACATCTAAGGTGTGGGGACAAGTTTAGAATGCGGAAATCGAGAGTAGACACCCACTAAGAGCCCTTCCCTTTCCCCGCCACCTTGCACGCCAAGCTAAACACGAGATCACTTCAGTAACTACACACGCACAATGGTGAGACCGGCCGCCGGAGCTGTTTTCCCGATAAACGGCTCTCTGACGGTCAATCAGATACTGGCTATAGTATGCGGAGTATCCCAAAAAGAGAAAGAGAGAGAAGGAGAGAGAGAGAAAAAGTCTCTTACCCTCTACAGTGACCTCTGCTTATATAGTTTAGCTCGACGCATGCCTTGACGCGCCAACGGTCGTGTTAGCCATCTGGCAGTTAACCTAATCCTTATTCTCGCAGAGAGGTTGGTCATCCTCCCTGCTGCCGTGAATTTCTATGTCCGGGTTTTGGGCTGCCAATCGTACCCATGCCGTGCAAGTATCGCTATGCCTCGTGTCATCCGTCGGGACTTACGTCGACTTCTGTGTATCACCCGAGCTACGGCGTGACTACAGGCCCGGCCGCCGCGTAGCAGGAGTTGTTCCCGAGCTCGGGTAGGGTGGAACCTTGCCTGTGCTTCTCCCGAGCTCAAGCTAGCTGTGTAGTATTGCTTCTGCAATGTTAGTCAGTTAAGGAGGAATAGCCCCTGTGGAGGGATAATGACCCTCCGACTACATCTCCTGCCTTCTTGAGGTGGGACATTTTGTTCGTATGTTTCGTTCCCTTATATAAGGAGTTAAGAGAGATTGATTTGTATATTTTGCAATGGGAATCCAACTTCATACCTTGGTTTATCATTGCTTTTGTAATAATAAAACCAGAAAATTCTCTCCTGTAATATTTCAGTTTAAAGTGCACCAAGAACATGCTGAGTTTTCCACACCCAAGTAGCACAATTGCTCATGAAATCATTTAAGCTTCTCAGCAGCTTTAAGCAGCAGTCTTTTCAGATCATGACACTCCCAGTTCTGGATTTTCATATCATGAAGAACCATAGCTGATAAAAGCTAATGAAGGAACTCTTTCTTATAATTTCTAATCCATTTCGAGTCAAAATTTAGAGACACTAATATAGAGATTGTATCTTACAGCCATCATTGGTGTTAGATTTAAGGTGACTATTTACAATCAGCTCATTTCTTAGCAACAAAATTAATGGTCCCATAATGAAGACACGAGTAACTGTCATTTAATCGAAGAAATTCCAATGCAGTTCCTTATCAATTTTTTCAGTTCGAAGAAATTCCCAGTTTGGATTACTGAGAATATTATATTGTCTTTTGTCTACGCCAAGCTCGGAAAGGTAGTTCTGTGTCATGGACAAGGATGAGTGAATCTTTGTTGCACAATATCTAGAGTTCTAGGATTACTAATTGTTAAAATTACCTTACTAGCTGCTAGCCAAATGTCATCCTAATCGTAAAGGGGTGTTTGGCAGTCAGCACAATAATACATATATTCTTTTGTTAATACGTAATTCTGATATGCTACCAGCCAAAGTTATCACTTATCAATACTAGGGAAGCAAACTCAGTGTACATATGTGAACCTTCTTGTGATTTTTGTCTGTGTGTTGAATAATGTTCTTTATACCTGTGGACTTTTAAATAGAAATGGGTTCTTGAAGTACAGAACATTTGAAGTGATGGCAGGGGGCTAGGATAACTAGACTAAGTCCGGTAAGCCAAAAATTTCTGCCCTGCCTGTCCCATGCTCTGCTTTAAGTAAGCTAAGTTTCATTTAGAAGTCAAAAGCATATTTTGGGACAAGTTTAAGCTAGCGTCAATTTACCCCGATATGCAATTGTAGTACAATTACTTGCAGATTATGTCTTTGATGTGTATTGCACTATAGTGGAAGACTAGATGTGTCATTTGCTTTAAACAAATGATATTTAATCTGGGTTGAACTATAAAACTTAGAAGTGAATAAAATTTGGATATTGATAGACTTTGATCCCATCTGCTAACTTACTATTACTGCCCCGTTTAGAACTATTATTCTGCAGCATTTTGTGCCTAGTTATAGCTCCTCATATCCTGAAAAGCCACAACTAATAGAAGCTATGAAGATCTCTCTATTGGTAGATTTTGATCCTATCACATAGTTTCTTATTTGTTTTGGGCTGACTTACCAAAAATCGCTAATGCCCTAGTGATTTACGAATTGAAACGTAGGTTCAGAAACATGGTACAATTCCATTCTGAAACGGTAAATTTAGCGATCCAAGCAATCCTCAAAGTTTTTCCTTCTTATTTCTTAAATATCTTCCTTTGAAAAAAATACTAATTGTTATAGCAAGAGAAAATATAGAAAAATTGGTCGTAGCATACCTAGAAATGTATTTTATGTGAATAATTCAAAAACATATTTCTATGTTCAATTAGATTTTTATTACTTGGAAGAAGTATATTTTAATAGTATAACTTATAGAAGCCTACCCTAATCGTAACATGATTTAGGACATACAACGTTCCACATTTCTAATTCTCGTACCAGAACGTTCCACGTTTTGGATAACCTAGGTTTTGGGTTAATATTTGTATATATATTAACATGAAGACTGGAGCTTACTATGCCAAAAAAAAAGGATAGCTTAATTCCATCAATATTACAGCCGTCGTGTTAGATTTAGGGTGACTATATGTAGTTTACTCATTGGCAACAAAATTAATGTTCCCATAGTGAAGATATGGGTAACTTCATGTTGGTGGAAGGAATTCTTATTCTGTTGCCTCACTTATTAATTCAGTCCAAAGGAATCCCCAGTTTTGATTAAGAGAATGTTATGTTGTGTTTTGTAGCAATAGTTAGCATCATGCCGCAAAACTATAGTGCCTATTCAGAAGCACCAGTTTCTTTGTTCAAGTGTTCCTTGTGCCTATTCAGCCCCAATAGCTGGATTGAGATGAAGATGGTAACTAAGAACTCACCGCTAGCAGTACGTTAAGAGTGTATTCTTAGTTTAAGTGTTCCAAAAAGCAATATATTTAATACCCATCTGCTAGAGTGTTGTAGCCAATCAATGTGGAAATGATTTTGATATTAGAAATTACTTTATTGTTCTTAATGGTATCAATGGATGCAAAATCAAAGAGTAGTTGGCTCTGGAAGAGCATAAAAAATGGGTTGCAGTATGGATGTGCCTTTTTAGCTGTACTTGATGTAGGTAACA
>CM018915.1:10359285-10361785 GCA_009663005.1 Actinidia chinensis | reverse complement strand
ATTCAAATTTTTGGGGTCAAACTGTAAAAATTAAAACCCAATTCAAAATTTTGGGGTCAAACTAAAAAATTGAAAACTTTAATTTTTCTGTTAAAAAAAGCGGCCGGTTCAACCGGTTCAAGCCGGTTCTCTGCATTTTCCGGTAAATATGTAGTCGAACCGGTTTTTAGTGTCCGATTCCCGGTTGAACCAGTTGAACCGGCCGGTTCGGTCCGATTTTAATAACTATGCTTTCAAGTTTTATTTTGCTAGAAAATCCCCTTTTTTATTTCTTCTCTCTGAAATTCGTAATACTTTCTCATTTCTCTCTTCTTTATTTACTCTCTTTAATCTTTAGGCTTAGTTTGGGATATATATATTTTTGGATTATTGATTGACTTCAGTTTTTGGTCAATTTTTAAATTTTTTTCGGTTCGTCTTAATTAGAGGAATTAATAAAAATCTATAATTTTCTTAACAAAAAAGTCACTAGTTACAAAATTAATGCAAATAACATTGTTCAAAAATCTATACGAATTTCATATGCCCAACCTTTCAAAATTTTGGTTATAATAACTGAATGTGAGAAAAAAAAATTGACATATGAATAAAAAAATATATTATATAAAAATTACTATTTAGATATGATAAGTCCAAATTTGTGATTTAGTGTTGGGCCTCAAACAAGCTTGGGCCGCCCTTGAAGTTTAATCTTATTGAAACTGTCTTGTTTGCCCCTTTGTATAGAATTTTTTTGGCTCCACACTGGTCTCAACCAAATTCAGTCTTTTAGGGCCAAAATAGTAGGGATGTCAATTTTACCCAAATCAGATGAGGGTGCCCAAATCTAACCGACCATTTAGAGGTGGGCTTTACCCGATTTTTTACTCATTGGTTGCGGTTATGGTAGGATGAGTGAAATACGGGTATGAATCAGTATAATTTAATTATTTTTGAACCTGAATACTTATACTCGATTCGTATCAAAAGTTATTTACAATATTAACTATATACATATGCATACACAAATAGGATTGGAATTTAACTTATTACTTATTAGCTAGGTTGGAATTTAATCTATGAATTAGGTTGAGTTTGTATTATTCTATGTTATATGATTTTTTATTGGGTAAATTACACTGGACCTCCCCTGAGCTTTGGCTTATACACAAAGCACCCATACACGTTGAAGAATTACAGTGACCCACCCTGAGGTTTGCAAAATTAGTCTCCCAGCCCGTGACCACCCCTGAAATCATTTTCTTTTTGTCTCATTATTAAATTACTAAAAATGCCCCCCACTCTCTCTCTCTCTCCTCCTCCACTATATCTATTTTTTAACTCTCTTCTCTCTCTCCCTATCTTTTTGCACACCCTTTTATTTGATTTTTTTACTTTTATTATTATTATTTTGTAATATCTTTTGATTCATTTTTTTTTCAACAAAATGAATTCCGCGTTTTTTTATTTTTTATTTTTTTTGTACTCTTATATTTTTTTATTTGTATTTTCTCTGATTATTATTTTTGAAACATTTGACTAATTTTTTTAAAAAAAAATTGAATAATTACTTTTTGTTTTATTTTTTCTTTTTTTTTGTATCTTGTATTATTATTATATTATTTATTATTTCTTTTAATACTATTAGAGTCATTTTTTATTTTTATTTTTTATTTGAATACTCTTTGATCTTTTTTTGTAATACCATTTTGGGAGACATTATTTATAAAAATTTTAAAAAATAAATCGAGGGATATAAAAGGGGAAAAAAAACAAAACATCATGGTATTAAAAAAAGAAAAAAAAAGAATCAAAATGTATTAAAAAAAAACAAAGGGAATAAAAATAAAAAAATAAAATGGTACAAAAATAAAAAAAAAGTAACAAAAGACGATTCAATTGTTTTTGTTAAAAAAAATAATCAGAAAGGATATTAAAGAAATAATAATAATAAAAAAGAAAAAAAAGGGTACAAAAAAAAAATAAAAATAACAAAAAATAAATTTTTTTTTTTTGGTTAACAAAATTTAATCAAAATGGTATAAAAGAAAAAATAATAAATAAAAAGTAAAAAATAAAAAAATAATAAGAGTAAAAAAAATGAGATTTATTTTTTTTTAAAACATCATATCAAAGGTAACTAAAAAAATAATATATAAAAATAAAAAAATAAAAGGTGCAAAAGAGAGGGAGAGATAGTGTGATATCTCTAGAGAAGAATATATAATGGAGGAGGAGAGCGAGAGAGAGAGTGGGGGGTATTTTAGTAATTTCATAAGGAGACAAAAGAGAAAGTGATTTCCTGGGGGTGTCAGCGGGCTGAGAGAATAATTTTGCAAACCTCCGGGTGGTCACTGTAATTTTCAAATATGAGGGATGCTTTTGTATTAAAACCTCCACTTCGTTCCCGTGCGTCCGTTTTGCCACCTCGGGGTGGGGGGCGGTAAACGGATGGATGGGGGAGAGGGGGTAGAGATGCCAAGCAAACCTCAGGGAGGTCAGCGTATTTACCCTTTTTTTT
>CM018915.1:10306785-10321785 GCA_009663005.1 Actinidia chinensis | reverse complement strand
GGCTTTGCTTTGATTTAGGGAAGGTGTTTCTTGTTTTGTTTTTCTTCTCTCTCTTTCTCTAGTTACTTGTGAGAGAAAAGAAAATTACTTCTAAAATGAGAGCTGGACAAATAATATGTAATTAATTATTTTGGGTAAATTTCATCATTGGTTTCCTGTAGTTCAAGCAAAATCTCGCTTTGGTCTCTCTAATTTTAATTTGAACAACTGTAACCCTGCAGTTTTTAATCAATTTCAATGTTGTCCATTCATACTATTCTATGAAAAAAACATGCAATTTCTGTTAGCATTTTTCATAGATTCTGATAGATGGACAATTGATTGAAAACAATAAGCTTATAACTGTTCAAATTACAACTGCAGAAACCAAAGTGAAAAGTTTCCCAAACTACAGGGACCGTGGGTAAGATTACCCCAAATACGTTTGGCTCAATGAAATTATTATAATTTGTGAAATATATGGAAAGTTTGTTGCTTGGGCACATATTTGGCTCTATAAAGTTGAAATTCCAACCTTGCCCTTTTATTTTCAAACAATGTGTTTGTGAGAGGAGAATGATTAAGGGCATCCAATGGAATTAACTGCCAAAGAATTAAGGTGCTTATCTAATCAAAGATGAAGGGTGTTATGGTAAATGTGCTGGCATAATTGTAATTACTCAGTGGAGGGAATTCGGGAGAAATTTTAGTCATGGAATTAATTGCTTTGTATGGGTGTTTAATGCTTATAAGTGGTGGGTGTAAACCCTAGCTAAAATTTCTCTATTTAGGGTTGACCCACAATTTGAAAGAAAAAAAAACAAGAAGAAGAAGAAAGGATTCTTCTTTCTACACAAATTAATGATGGGCCATTTTATTAGCTTCACCTAATAAGAAAAGTTAAGGTTGTGTCGAGTAAGGTCACATAGCACTATGTGAAAACATATTGCAAATCTGTTTATTGGTTACTTAAAAATTCAAACGATATTTCTCTTAATTTCAAATCATTTCCTATATTTGTATTTCATAGCATTACCTTATTAGGAGCTTCTTTTTTTCTTATTAGAAAAAGACTAAAAAATAAGTGGAACAAGCCCCCTAGTTTAGTAGTTGATTTTATTATTATAATAATAAGTTAAAAGGGGTCCACCTTTGGGTTGGAACTCTGACAAATATGTAACAAAATTTTGAAATTTAAGTATGCAAATCAAATTGCGTGATATAATTTTCAAATTTTGAAAAAATAAATAATTACATTTATCACTTAGGGCTCGTTTGGCTGCGAGGATATGGCAGGGGGATAGGGAATTGATAATTTTTAGAGGGAGGATAAATTTTAGAGGGGGGATAACTTTTAACTTTGTTTGTATATTTTTTTTAGAATGGTGGATAAGGATGGGGGAATAAGCCAAGAAAAAATGTGTCACGTAAAAAGGACCTTTTTGCCCTTATCCTGGAAAAATGATTAAAAATATTAAAATTAAAACCTAAAGGATTCAAACATCAAATATTATTCAAAAGTAAAGGGGTGCAAAGTGATGAAATTTACCCTATATATATAAAACTTCAAACCCTAATTTCTCTCACGTTACAGAGGACAGAGACGTTCAGAAACACAGAGAGAGGAGGAGAGAAGAAGGGGGTTAGGAGGAGCTGCGGCAGGCAGGAGGCTTCGATCAGGCCACCGGTGGGTTCGATTCAAGCGCCGGTGGGTTCAATTAAGCACGGAATGGATTCGATTTTTTTTTTCAAAGCCACGGAGGGTTTTGATTCAGAGGCCAAAGGTTCGATTTTCAGGCGATGGATATACCCAGTATGCCTCTCTCCGATTTTTTTTTATTTTTTATTTTTTATTTTTTGATTGTTTTAAACTTATTTTTGGGTTAGTGTTTTTTTGGCTGGGGAAGGGGATAAGGAGGGGTGAATGGAAAGGTCCAAAAAATTTCTAATACCGGACGGAATCCGGATATACTTTTGGGGGAGGGGAGGGAGCGGGCATGCCCCAAAAGTATCTGGAGTTGGGGGAGGGAAAGGGAAGCAGGGGGGAAAAATTATTAGGGAAGAATATCTTCAGCCAAACACCTGATAGGGAATAGGGGAGGGGGGAGAAAAATTATCAGGGGCTATATCCGGCAGCCAAACGGGCTGTTAGTGGTAATAGTCTGAGCGAATAAGGCGGCATATGCCATGCCCTCAATGTGTTTTGGAAACAACTTTTTCAAATTTTGGCATTTTGTTTTCCATAATTTGTGACTATGCGTTTTCACCTAATCTCCTCTAAATGATAAGAGTAATTTCCAATTTTGGAACAGGTAAATAGTTTCAGCGGTAACGGTCAAGTGGATATTGGCAATTACTTTTTGAATAGCTTTCCACCTTCTAACTTAAAAAAAATACTTTTAAAGTATTTGAAATTGCTTTCTTTAAGTAAAAAATAACTTTTTTTAGTTTATTTTAGGGGTCACATAGCTATTTTTTAGAAGGTACACAACTCATACTTCTTAGTGTCTCTTTTACCTATTACTCAATTATAAAAGTAAAATGACAAATCTCATCCTTGTTTGATTTAATTATAAATATACTCTCATAAAAAAACTAATCCGACAACCTTTATTCTTTGGATCATTCTCTCCTTTCTTGACTCCCTTTATTTTTTGAATCCTTCTCTCCATTCTCTTTCTCTCTCATACATATATAGGTCCTCGACATATTTGCCTTTGGCTTTTTCAAACTTCTTCTTTATCCCATTCATGATAGTTTTGTTGGTTGCCTTATCCCATTCATGATAGTTTTGTTAGTTGCCTTAGCATGCTTATTGCATTGGTAACTCGGTGTTGAATTGTAAACTCAATTTTAAGCTCGTCTAACAACTCCTTGACTTTTTAGCCAATGAACTGGTTTCCGTCATCTAACATGAAAGCTCTACGGATCCTAAACCGAGATAGAATATTATTGAGGATAAACTTAATCACATTAACCTCCCTGATCTGGGCCAACGGTTCAACTTCGACCCATTTGGTGAAGTAATCCGTGGAAGCCAGTAAGGAGTTCTTATTTTATGGAGCTCAGGAAAGTACTCACACGATGTCTATTTCCTACTAAGCGAAGGGCCACAAACTGGTGGATGGGATCATATCCCTAGCTGAATGGTGAATGAGCGGAGAAAAAAGTTAACACTTCATGCACTTGTGGACATACAATTAGGCATCACTTTGCATATAAAACCACCAATAGCCTTTCATTAAAGCTCAGTACGCCAACAATCTTCCCCTAAAGTGTAGTCTGCAAACTCCTTCATGGATTTCAAACAAAACATCTTCTACTAAGCTCAGGTGGACACACAATAGATAGGGCCCCTTGTAAGACTTCTTGTATAAGTTTCTCGTTGGAAAAATTTGAAAACATGTTGCCTTCACTCAGAACTTGTGCGCCTTTCTTTTATCCTCTGATAGCTTATCATTGCGCAGAAACTCTATAATTGGATCCATTCAACTCAGTCACAGCTCAGTGTTACAAAAAACAGACTCTTGATGAATTTCGTAATTGGGGACCGAGACCAAATTTACTACGATGATTCTACCATTTTCTCCTTCAAAAACTTATGCCACCCTGCTAATGTGCCCGCGTGCAAATTCAGATCTCTCTCCACTTGCTCGATTTTTATAGCACAGAATTCCTTGAGGAGAGGTTTCGCCACTTCCAAGTATGTTGCCATTTTGGCTCCCCAAACTTCCAAGGGCCAGTGAGCCTAAGCATTGAACCTAAATAACGGAGCTCAAACCAGCTTTAGATAAACCTTAATCAACCTCAACTATTTAAATAAATTATAATATATTACCTCAACTGAATTGTCAGAGTCTACCAGGATTCGTTTGATGTCGTAATCGTGGATTCGTAGCTAGATGATCAAGGGATAGTGCGAAATTTGCCTTTGTAATGGTGATGCTTTCTGGCTCAAATGAGCCCTGTTGTGGCTTCGTGGTCATGGTTAGAACGGAGAGGACTTGTCATCTTACTGACAATAGAATCTCAACCCAGATACTATCTCAGTCGGGATCATGTGGACTTCCGATCATGTGAATAACTCTGATAGGGAGGCCTTCCTCCAAGGCATTATTGGCATCTTCCCTTTCTCAGTCAAACCTTGGGTTAAGTTTGACCTCACTTTCCTCCACCTCTATTTTTTCTTGATCATTGAATTCCTTCAAGTGCCTGCATGTATCAATTGATCCAAGAAAGATTTTAAGGCTCTACAATTTTTTATCTTGTGCCCATTCTCTTCGTGGTAGGCACACTTCCACCATTGATTTTTTTTTGGATCCCCTTCTATTGGAAAAGGCTTCTTGTAGTACGACTTTCTCAGATCTTGTCAATGATCTTATATAACCATTCTTTGAAGACAATATGAACTATGTGCCTTACTCGTCTTACGCGCTCTTCTTGCACCATTTGAATGAGTTTTCTCCTCGAGAGGACGTCCTTGCTGCGCAATCAATCTGCTTTACATCGTCCTCCAACCTAGTGTACATGTCCATCTAGGACATGAGGTCTCGATTCGCGAAAGGTGATTGGGGGGTTAAAGCGAAAGTTTCTTCAAAGTTTTCTGATTGCGAAGTTACCCTAAGATTGTAGCGAACATTACAAGAGCCTGAACAACCCTCAGATTTCTCTTGTACAACTCTCAATACCTCTTGCTGTAATTGAGGAATGTCTTGTTCTTTTTCTTCTGAAGTGTCAGGAGGGAACAAAAGCGTTTTTGTGCTTTGGTGTTAATGAAAAACTAAGCCACGAAAGACTCGAACAGCTAGAGAAACCTCCCATTTGGTCCCGAAGTGAGTTTCTCGAACCAGTTCAACCCGAGGTCACCTAAGCTTGGGGGAAATAGGGGCACATCAATGCCTTAAAATGGTTCCAAATTGCCATTATTTTGAAAATGACTACTAAGGGTTGACTTCGAATCGAATTACCACTTAACATTGGAATTTGGGGGGGAAAGGAGGCGAAATTTTTTTGGAGGTTCCATTGCCTCAATCTTGTGCGTGAATGGGGTTTGGTACCTCGGTGGGAGTTGTTCCATTTGAGCGAACCTCCGAGTCCTGGCCTTTAACCTCACTAGGAGGATTGATCTCACAGTGGTTACTACTTTTGCGACTACTTTCACCCGCAGGTCACCTTCTTCTCTGCGTTGCTTGTACTTTAGAGCATGGCGACAAGCGAAGGTCCATGCCAGAATCAACTTAACAGAATCCTACGCCTGACTTTTTTGCCTTATCGTAATACGACATAGCTTGCTTACCCTTCAAGCCATTCTGAGGGCACAACCTCTCGCCTACCCTTACCTCAAATGACACGTCACCTGCCCTGTGGGTAGGTATTTTTAGGTTACTGCCATTAGACATGCTCATGTCTTATATTTTCGGCCAGCATGTGCCTTATGGTGGTGAATCAAGCCTTGATCGATGAACAAAAAAGCCTATGTGTTAATTAATGGTAAGTGTGCGCCTTAAGATACGGAGATCTATGGACTAAAGAAGCACACAAGTAGTTTGAAAGAAAGTGTCGACACCAGTGTTGATGGTGTCGACACATGTTTGAAGTGTCGACACCTTGCGTAATAGTGGGGGTTTTTTTTTTTTCGACACCTTTGAGACCAAAAATAATTTTGATAGATCTGTGAGAAGCCTCAAACAAAAAAGGAATTAAAGATCTAGTTATTAAAGACATATGATTCAGAGGAAGGAGGAAGTAGGATCTCAATGCCAAAATGGACAAAAAGATGATTGAACACATTCTTGCTAGGAAGTGTCGACACCAAAACCTCAGCACCGAAAATGTCAGTAGCCAAACCAGAAGTTTGGAATATCATGTGTGACCACTCATCAGCACCAGAGTAGTATCAGTAGCAAACTCGGAAATATGGAACATCAAGTGTCGAACACCAAACCTCAGCACAAAGGTCAGTAGCCAAACCCAGAAGTTTGGACCATCATGTATCGACACCCTATCAGCACAAACTATAAGTAGCAAAACTCGGAGAAATATGAAATACCAGTGTGGACACCAACTTAGCACCAAATGTCAGTAGCCCAAACCCAGAAGTTTAGAAAAATCATGGTGTCGACACCTACATCAGCACCAAAGTATCAGTAGCAAAACTCAGGAATATAGAAATCGAAGTATCGACACATACTCAGCACAATTCCAAAAAGTCAGTAAAGGAGCCCAGAAAATTTGGGACCTCAAGTGTCGACACCAATATCAGCACCAAGGAGACAGTTTAACGAAGCAATGATAGCTTGGGAAGTGTCGACACCATAAAAGAAGTGTCGGACACCCACAAAGTGTCGACCACCTGAAAAGAATGTGTCGGACACTAACGGTATTATTTCAAAACGCAGAGTTATCTGGTACAGCATTAAAATCCACTACAACTACCCCAACGGCTATCTATTTAATTCAAGCTATTAATGCAAGCCTCCAAGTTGCATCAAGGGGTTGTTTTGTGTTCTTGAGATTTTAAATTTGATTAAGAGATATAAAAAGCAAAACAGGTCAAGTGCGTCTTAGATACAATTTCATTTCAGTGAGTTAACATTCATTGTGTGATTTCCTCCTAGCTACTCTTTAAAGAGAGTTTGTCTTTCACTTTGTATTATCCATATACATCTATACCCGTGTAAATTGAGTGTAGCTTGGAACAAAAACACTTGGTGAGCGTTTGAGTGTTTCCTTGGAAAGCCAAAACACTTAAGAGTTGAGTGTTTTCTCTTGTAAGTAAAAACACAGGAAGTGGAGTGGAGCCGACAAAAACATTTGGTGTAAAATGAGGCTGAGCAATTAGAATCAGACCCACTTGTAGTTGCGGATATTTACAAAATTAGTGAAGAAGATCTTGCGGAGGTCTTGGGGGACGTAGATCACGGATGTGATCGAACTCGGTAAATCTTGGGGGCTTCTTGTCATTTATCATTTTGATTCACATGTATGTGGTTATCTTATAAAATTATATTAATTGTCAATTAACTCTAATTTACTAAGTTATATTGAAAAAACCCAATTCACCCCCCCTCTTGGGTTGCCTATTCGACCAATAATTGGTAAAGAGATATTATTAATATTTTAAGCGTAACATCATAGGAAAGAGATCCATGGGTCAAACCAATTTTGGAAACTCTCTCGGGAGGTCAATCTACAATAGGCCCACACTAGTTTTAAGGAACAAATTAATTACTGGAAAAAATAGAATGAGAACTAAGTTAAATCGTAGATTATGATTTATGGAGAATTATTTAAATGGGCCTATAAAACTCCAACATAAATAATTGAAGCGGAGGACCTCTATAGATCCCGAATTCCACTTGGGATGAAAAGACTTAAAAATGTTTTGCAATCAACTCTAAGGCTGATGAATATCTTATATTGTGCATAGATCCAAATGAGTAAAAAAGAATCTCAATGTGTGAGTCAGCAAAAGAAAGGATCGACTAGAAGAAACTCACGAAGGAACTAGTCCACGTTTAAGGAATCTAAACTCAATATCTTAGTTCAGAACTCTGAATATTAGAATGAAAATAAAAGAATCAATCACCGAAATGTCACAAGATTTACTGATATGTCAAATGGCTTAAATCTCTTGGAGGTTTATCTAAACAATGAGCAGGTTAAGACAAAATTTTGAGAGCCTACCGAAGGCATGGGAAAGCTTAAAGTCCACGGCAATTCAAGAAGCAAAAGATCTCAACAACTCTAGCTCTTGATGAGCTTTGGGGTTATTTATGACTCATGAGCTCACTCAAAAATACCTATCCAGATGATGAGGAAAGAAAAGAACAACGGTAGCATTCAAATCCATTAAATCACGAAGACGAATCGTCAGGTGAAGGAGATGATGAAGAAAGAACATGCGCTCATCACTCGTAAAATGTGAAAGATTCATTGGAAGAAAAGAAATGGAGAGGAGGAAAAGAAAAGGGCATGAGGGGAGAGGCGATTGCAACAATAGTCATCAAGTTATATGCTTTGAATGTAAAGCCCGGACATATGAAAAAGCTGAAAGTCGTTACTCAAAAGAAAGACATAAGGAGAAAGCGGAAAAAGGGGTCATAGCAGCTATGATATGGAGTGATGGTGAAGAAGAATCCGGATCCGGAAGATGAGGCCGAACCAAAAGAAGTGGCAAATCTTTGTTCATGGCTGAGTAAGGGGATGTGAAGATGATGGTATCACATTCTAATACATCTTCGATTACATTTAATGAGTTACAAGATGCATTTGATGAATTAATGAGAGTGAATTCAAGAAGAAATAGGAATTAAAAATAGCAGCATACTTCAAAAGATGATTACACTTTCTAAAAGAGAATGAGGACTTACAAAAGAAAATGATAGTCTAAAAATACAGTTACTGTTTAAAACACCCAATTACTGAAAATGTTTCTCCAAACGAATTACTAAAAGAAAAAACAAATCTGAAATGAAAGGTTTAAATACGTTGGAATCAACTCTATTCAAAGTGTTGTTGTAGAGGGAAAAGATAAGTTGCAAGCAATCTTGAAAAAAACAGACATGCTTGTCTTGACAAGTAGGAATTGGTTTCAATCCATTTAAAAGAAAAATTATCTTCAAAAAATTAAACCTTATTCTGAAAAGAAATCTATACTAGTGTTTCTACTGTCATTAATATGGAATATTGCCTAATAGATGTCTCTATATACCAAAGATCAAAATTTCCTAAAAATGCATGGGTCTCGAGAAGGTGACCATTGAGAACTAACCCCCAAGGACCCAAGCTGTGATTGGGTACTAAAGTAAAATAATTTTTTTTTGTTAGGTATGTCTTCCAAGCAAAATTCATTCCAAAAATGCAATGGTACTTGGATTAGCGGGTGCTCAAGGCATATGACGGGAGATGAAACTCAATTTCAATCATTAAGGCCAAAGGATGGAGGATATGCAACTTGGGAGGACAATGGCAAAGGAAAGATCATCGGAATAGGATGTATTGGTAAGAACTCCTCAACCTCTATGAAATGTGCTGCTAGTTAAAGGATTTAAACACAATTCTCCTAAGTAGTAGTGCAAAATATGTGACAAAGGAGCAAGGTATTTTTGAATCCTAAAATGTGATGTAATAGACATAAGAATAACAAACAAGTCTTCATTGGTCATAGACAAGGCAATATTTACGTGTTCAACTTAAATGATGATCCTCTTGTGATATGAATTGCCTCGCCTGTCTATGAATAATGATGGAAAAGTGGGCTGTGGCATAGAAGACTTGGCCATATTAGGATGAGCATACTTGAAAAGATTCAAAACTGATTTGGCCAAAGGGGTTCCCAAAATTTAAATTTGAGAAAGAACAAAATTTGTGATGCTTGTCAAATGGGGAAAAACAAACTAGAATATCTTTTAAATCATAAATAAGATCAACAGAAAATAGGCCAATTCAACTATTGTATATGGACTTATTTGGACCATCAAGAACATTAAGTTCTGGTGAAAGCAATATTGCACTTGTTATTGTTGAGGACTATTCAAGATTCACATGGACCCTTTCTTAGCGCATAAGATGAAATAATGATCTATTTTACAAAATTTTGTAGAAAAGGTTCAAAATGACAAGGGGGTATATTCAATACCTCTAATTAGAACCGATCATGGAGGGAAAATTTGAGTTGCAAAACTTTTGAAATTCTTTGTGATGAAAAACGGTTTTGATCCATTGTGTTCCTAGAACACCTCAACAAAATAGAGTTGTCGAAAGAAAAAATAGAGTTTTAAAGAGAAATGGGAAGACCATGGTTGTGTGAAATAGTTACCCAAAATATTTTTGGGCTGAGCAGTCAATACATCCTGCTACGTTTTAAATCGAATTCTATTTAGAAAACTCTTAAACAAAAACTCCCTATGCGCTTGGAAAGACAAAAACCTAACATTTATTATTTCAAAAATGTTGGGTTTGCAAATTGCTTGCTTTAAATAATACAAGATATCTTGAAAAATTTGACGCAAAAAAGTGATGAAGGAATTTTATTGGTATTCAATGCCCATAGCAAATCCATACTAGAGTGTTAATAAAGAACCTAGAGTAGAAGAATCGGTCATGTCACTTTTGATTGAGCATATCTGACAAGTAAAAAAGTAATACGTGAAGAAATGGGAGAAGATGAGCAAAATATAGAGAAATAGAATGAACAACCAAGCACAAGGATAATCAACAAAAGGAGGATGAGACACAAGAAGTTTCTCTAGACAAACAAAAGAAAAATGGACGACTACCTAAAGAAAGGAAATTTGTGCAAAACCACCCTACTGGTTTAAAAATCCGCGGTGATCCCTACACAAAGGGAAGAACTAGTTCCTCTATCAACATCTTTGTATCGATCTTGCATTCTTTCTCAATAGAACCAAACGTTTGAAGATGTGAAAATGATGAATTTGGATAATAAACGCAATGCAAGAAGAACTTAACAATTGAAAGGAATGAAGTATGGGCAACTTGTCCTTAGACCTAAGATCACCCGGTATGAACCAAAATGGGTATTTAGAAATAAATGGATGAATCCGAAATAGTTGTGAGGAACAAAGCTTCGGGAACTGGTTGCTAAAGGATAGAGTCAAGAAGAAGGAATTGACTTTGACGAAACCTTCGCCACCTGAAGCTAGATTAGAAGCAATTAGAATGTTACTTGCTTGCATGCTTTAGAGGATTTAAACTTACTAAATGGATGTTAAAGGGCTTCCTAATATGGTTATATAACATGAAGAGGTATATGTTATGAGCAACCTCCTGGTTTTGAAGATCAAAAATTACAGATCATGTTTTTACGTTATCTAAAGGCTCATTATGGATTGAACAAGCTCCAAGGCTTGGTATGAAACGGTTGAGCAAATTTCTAATTGAAAGCAAAGGATTTTCAAGAGGAAAAATAGACACTATCTCTTTATAAAAGTTGAAAACAAAGGACATACTCCTAGCACAATAATTAGTTGATGATATATCCTTTGGTGTACTAAAGAAATCTCTTTGCAAAGAATTGCTAGTGTATGCAGGGGAGAATTGAAATGAGTATGATGGGAGCATGAACTACTTTCTTGGATTACAAATAAAGACAATCAAGGAAGGTATTTTTATCAATTCAAGCCAAATTATACTAAGAAACTGATCAGAAAGTTCGGATGGAAAGAGGCAGCCAAGCACGCCACTGAGCACCTCACCAAATTGGATAACGGACAACGGAGTAAATCTGTTGATTTCAAACTGATAGAAGCCATGTTGATTGGTCTTTACTATATTTGACTGCTAGTCGAACCCGACACATTATGGTTAGGTGTGTGGGTGCAAGATTTCAATCAAATCTAAAGAATCACATGTATTGCTGTAAAACGAATTTTTCGATATCTTAAAAACACACCAAATCTAGGTCATAGTACACTAAGGGACACATCATAATTTATGCTTACCCGATGCCGATATTATGCGGGAAAGGAAGTAAGATTGATAGGAAAAGTACAAGTGCTCGTGTCAAACTCTAGGTAATATGATGTTCTTGTTTTGCAAAAAACAAAATTCATAGCATTATCCCCGGCGGAGGCTGAGTATGTTGCAGCCGGTAGTTGTTGTGCACAAGGTTATGGATGAAACATCAATTAGAGGATTAGGAATTAATTAGATCACCTTCCCATTAAAATGTGATAATACGAGGAACAAAATTGACAAAAATCCCATCCAATATTCTCGTACTAAGCATATTGAAATTAGATTACCATTATACGAGACCACGTAGAAGAAAAGGAGATTATTGAACTTGAAATTTGTGAAACTGAAAAACAACTTGCTGGACATTTTCACAAAACCTTGAAGCGAAAGATCGATTTGTAGATTAGGAGAGACATAGGAATGAGCATCCCAATAGAATGAGACATTGGTTGAGCAAACACACCTAAAAACAAAAAAAAAAGAAAGGGAAAAGTTTTTTTTTTTTTAAAAGAAGAATTTTCAAACTCACACTGGCACAAAATGAAACTCTGCAGTTCAATGAGTGTCGACAACCTTATTCATGTGTAGACCCCTTACGGCGCTCTGTTTTACATTAAATTTGAAGTGTCGACACATCATTTCAAAGTGTCGAACATAAGTTTTTAGGACATAGGTTAAGTCTAAAGGGTAAAGTGTCGACACTCAGTTAAAGAATCGACATTTAAAAGAACTAAGTTTTGAAAAACTTTAAAGAAACAAGGTGTCGACACCTTACAGCATGTGTCGACACCTGACAGGGGTATGGTATAAAAGACATGAGGGCCCTTCGGTTTATGGCGAAACATCGTATTCTCATCTCTTTCCTTTTTCTAATCTCCATCCAAAAACACCTGAGACCATGAAACATCCCCGATCACAAACCGTCAGATTCACTCTCCTATAAACCTCCAAATCTCGATCTCTCAATCACAAATCCTTTGCTTTCTCTCAAAAAATGCGCCCAAACTCAAAAAGATCCACAACGAAAGAAGAAGACTATGGGATCGAGTGTGCGACACCAGAACAATCCAAGGGCAAAAGAGAAGGTGGTGTGGAGGAGGATTCGGATAGGGAAGAAGAGACAGGGAATCATCGTCAAACATCAAACCAGGGAAAACGCGGACCCTCTATACTCCTTGAAGACGGGAGCTTAGAGAGGTATATCTAGTTCTCGCTCAGGGCTCAGAAAAGTATAAATGGTGTGGATAGACTACTACGATTTCTTTGTACCACACAATTCGATTTTAGCTCAAAACTGAGAGTTCATGCCTCGGCAGGGACTGCCTCCTACGACGTAGCCAGTATACGGGATATCTAATGAGCAGCGCGCATAGCTTAATGAAATTGCTCTCGCGGAACTGCACTCACTTTAGGCTGACTCAGTTACAAGGCTTATGGCACGGCCCGCAGCGCACTATATCACAACACTATTTCGATAAACTGTTATTCAACCTTGTGGAATCAGCGGAGACGCAGTAAAAGGACAAAGCAAAAAAGGAAAAATATTGATAGCAGTTATGATTTGGAGACAAGTCCGCTTAGTGCCTAGCAGCCCAATACATACCCCATTTAGAAATTGAGCTGGTCATGCACTCATAGCACGATTTGATTCCTAAAACTGGAAAACGAAGGTCAGTGGGACGGTATTTTATGGGCTATGTGAAGACTCAAAAATTGATGTGGGCCATGTTATTTGCAAAGCACAAGGCCCAATTCAAGAAAATCACTGCTCCCCCTATGAATGTGGAACCAGATTCAAATCTTTGAGTGACGGAGTGATGTGGGCTAGTGGACTCAGGCGGGTAAGGAAGGGAGGTAATTAGATACATGAGAAGACATGAAAAGAATGGGATATGAATTACAAGGAAGTTCACAATGGACTCTAAAATCTTCCAAAAAGAGAAGAGGAGAGCGTATGATTCAAAAAGGGACAGGAGCCCATAGAAGTGAACCCCTGAAAGTCAAAACAGAGATACGTGCATTTATGGTGAATTGTCAGACTCAGGAAAAACTGCCATACAAAATTGATTAATATGCCTTTCTGATTGGGTCGTTGTTGAAAGCAACTTAGAAAAATTAGCCAGTGAAGTGCAGAAAGGAAAAAGCCCTATGGTAAGACGATGAGAGGTGAAAGAAGAAAAAGACGAAGAAAATGAAGATGGAGGTTAATGAGGAAGAAGCTGCGGACAAAGAGAAAGAGGGTAGAATACCGACAATAGAGATGATGTTCTGAACTGTATTGATGATATCCCATTCCCTCAATTCGCCGGAACCAGTCAGAGGCGCTCGGTCGTCTTTCAAAATTCTCTAAACACCGCGACTACGGCTTTGAGTTTATCACCTTCGCCATCTCAACAAACCATCCACAACCACATCCATGCCCCTCACACATCTCTCCACCCCCTCTTTGAAATGGACCTTAGAAAAAGATGCTCTGATAATATTACTGATGTAGTAGTTCTTTGGCATAGTTTCCTATGTTCACAGTTGTATCTATGCATGTCTATTTTGGACTCATCGATAATTATCAATGGTTACTTATGACTTTCTATTTATTGCGAATTAGTCTGAGTGGAAAGTTTCAATCTGCCAAATCAATTCAGGCAAATTGGGTAGATTGACCATCTTTTTTGTCGATTGACAAAAAGGGGGAGAATTATATGCATGAAAATGAAATGAAATGTGAGGGAAATGTGGAATGATGCATGAAATGTGGAATGATTTTACAGTGGAGTGGTTTTTACACGCAAGATGCAATTTTTAATAAAAATGGAATGACTTCTGCACACAAATCTAAGATGTATAAATTACAAAAGAATAGGGGGAGAAATACATCGATATACATGTTTCAATAGTTTTAAAAATCTAAACATATATCTCTTCAAAGTATTTACATTTTTTTTCTGTGAAGTTTTTGTCATCATCAAAAAAGGGGAAGATGGTGAATCAAGCCTGGATTGCGATGAAACAAAACAGCCGATTTGTTGTAATGTAATTCCTAAGTGTGCAGCCTAAAGCATGGATCTATGGACTAAAAGAAGCAAACAACGTACTTTCTGAAGAAAGAAAGTGTCGACCCCTGTTTGATGGATGTAGACACCTGTTTGATGTGTCGACACCTGCTTGATAGTGGTTCGACACCTTTGAGAACAGAAATAAGTTGCTATTAGGAGAAGCCTCAAACAACAAAGGAAACTTAATGGATCTAAGTTATTAAAGACCATATGCATTCAGAGGAAGGAAGAAAGTTGAATCAATGCCCAAATGATCAAAAAGATGATGTTGATTGAACACATTCTGCTAGGAAGTGTCGACACCAACCTCAACACCCAAATGTCAGTAGCAAACCCAGAAGTTGGAATATCATGGTAGACACCTTCATCAGCACCAAAGTATCAGTAGCACAACTCGGAATATGGAACATTCCAAGTGTAGTGTCGACACCAACCTCAGGCACAATTCAATAGCCAAACCGACAGAGAAGTTTGTGAACATAATGTA
>CM018915.1:10187622-10195122 GCA_009663005.1 Actinidia chinensis | reverse complement strand
ACAAAAGGTCCATGTGCAGAAGGTTTGGCTCTCCGTTTGCCTCTTAACCTTGCGTAGGAAATTTATCATGAAAGGTCTTTTGATGAATTTTCCATCAATAACTTTTAGTATTACTTTCAACTAAGAATTAGTAGAGAAAAAGGAAAAAGAAAAGAAAAAGTTTACGAATCTAATGAGATTTAATCTTTTTGTTTTACTTTTATTTTCCTTCCACAAATCCCTCGACCCAAACACAGCCTAAGAATGCATTTTGGAAGATCCGGTACCTCAACGAAATCATTTCTCGCCGAACTTTTCAATGGAAAAAAGTTACCTGTTTCCTGGGGTGATGATGCCATTCCATGTAGAATCTGCAGAATAGCCACTTGACGTTGAGGAGCTGCAAGAGATAAGAGACACAGAAAAACCAGAGACAATTGCTTCCGACTCTATAGAAATATTCCTGTTCTTATCAACGGATGCGAATCCAATGTCAGGTTTCAACAATATATTTGCAATTATTGACGCAGCTACTGCCTGACTCGGTGCTGAATCCTGGTTTTCAAAAGAACATCTACAAGGGCGGGAAGCCACAGCTGAATCAACAAGGAGGGTGGCATTGTCATCCAAGGATGACAAATTGTACAAAGCTTCCCAAACTCGGAGCTCTTCCTCTGTCTAGACGGCATTCAACTAGTATTGTACCACATGCGGAGCAATTTGTTCTTTACTGCAATTTGTTTTAAATGCTAAAAGTACTCTTTTTCCTGCTTAACTTGGCCCCGATTAACAAGATTTTCTCGCTTAATTATCCCAAGCAATCAAACTGCATGGTAATATAAATATTTATAATATAAATCACAATTTATTTTGAATCTCAAAATGATCTCTCACTACCTACAGTTAAAATCTATTTGAATTAATTCAATGACTGAAATTGGACCTGAGAGTAACTGCATGGTAATATAAATATTTATAATATAAATCATTAATTTATTTTGAATCTCAAAATGATCCTCTCAACTACTACAGTTGATATACCTGAATTAATTCAATGACTGAAATTGGACCTGAGAGTATTTTTTTCCCGAAAACTATAATTCCCTTTTTCTCAAATGTGTGGGGCCCATATAAGTTGTCATCCAATGGCCAAAAAATGCTAAAATTGAGCATATTTTTTATCTATTTGATCATTTTTTTAGTGGGAGTAACACCAGAAAAAACTAAAACACTTATTTTTTTTTCTCATTTTTAATTTTTTTTTATTTGATAAAAAACTTTTATATTACATTAGTTCTTTTGACGAGAATAGTATAAAAATATAAAAAAATATCATTTTTCTCTTTTTTAAAGATGTGGAGTCCACATAAGATATGATCTATTGGACAAAAATTATTTTTTGTCCACTTGATTGAGCATATTTTTTATCCACTTGATCATTTTTTTAGAGGATCTACACCTCAAAAATTAAAACAACTAGCAATAATATTTCAAAATCATTATATTTTATAATTTATTTTATATTTTATAACAATATATCTTTTCATATATGTATACAATGTATTTTTGATCTGATATTTATATATTATTTATTTTTTAAATTATAAAATTCTAACTAATACGTTTAAGAGATTATATTTTTTCTTTACTTAGTACCTTGTGGATAGGGAATATTATTAGTACCTTGTGTACGTTTAAGCCTGTTCCCTCACACATTCAAAACAAGAGCAATTCTCCATTCTCACACGTATCTTTATATTATTAGCTAGCCCACTAGCATTGTTACTCAAAAAAAAAAAAAAAATTGAAACTATTTATGCCAAACGATCAATCACGGGGCTTTCCGACCACTGGTGCTTCCGGTGACACCAGTTTTGGTCCTGCTGGGGTCATGCCCGTGGTTAGCTGATGCTTCACTGTAGTCGTTAAGCTTCACTCTAAGAGACCTTCCCTCCAGTGCTTCCGATATCACCGTTATCTGGTCGTCTGTAAAAAAAAAACGCTAAACACTCAACAAATCAATAAAACACTTAGGTTTAGTTTGGTTTATTGGAATAAGAGGTTGAAATGGAATAATAATTTAATAGGAGTTCTCATTTCAACATTTAATTTGTAAAAAAAATTAAAATAAGCATTCTAATAAAATTATTATTTTTCCGTTTTAAGGAATAACATTTGCTAAAATTATTTTTATTAGCAATGGTCCAACGTAATTGATTTGGCTTTCACAAACCTTTAGTCAAAATGTTACAAGAAGCAATGTTTTGTAAACTGGACCGTTAAACGAATTAAAAAAGAGACCGAGTTATGAGTTACTGGTTCAACTGTCGGGTCAACCGTTATTGACCCGTGATATCATAATTATCTCATTAATTTATTTATTAATAGTAATAAAATATTTCTTATTTTTTAAACTAATTTTTATACTCAAAACCTAAAATTTTAAAATTAAAACATAAAATTTCTCTTAAAACAGTGAATCGGCCGGCCGGTTCAATGAACCGGTTCAAACTCGCCGGTTTCAGTTCAACCGCGGGTTCAACCGGATTTGACCGAATTTTAACCAAAACGGGTTTTAACGACCGACCGAACTGTTTCTTCAACCAATTGAACCGGCCGGCTCAATCCGGATTTTAAAACCATGACAAGAATTATTAAATGAATGAGTTATTTTATCCTTTGAAAATGATATATTCCCTCCATCTCAATTCATTTGTTTATTTTGGAATTCAACTTTTAAAGAATTATAGATATTAACACTTTAAAAGTTTTATATCTTCAACGTTACACCGCGGCAATTTAAAATTATCTAAACATCAAATGTGCAAAAATAATCACCTAATTTAAAAATAAAAACACAGCGACGAAATTTTATTATATTTTTATATAGTGACTTTTCAGTGGACAAATATTGAGATTCCATCAATTTAAAAAGTGAGAATGTGAATAAACGTTGATAGTTTGCATCAGCTAGTTTGTTTCATCAAGAAAAAAAGAATGTCTAATTTTAATTGGTGTGTGAGAAAAAATTATAGAGTCCTAAATAGGGTAATCTTGTCCATTTGCATTAGGATTTAATGTGGATTCTTTGATACTAGTTTCTAGAGTAAAAAATGTATACTATTTCGAACTACAAAATAGGTGACTGTATCTATTAGAAACCGTAAGAGAGGTTGGTGAAATTTACCTTAAATAAATCATAGAATTGGACCGGACCAAATCAAAGTAATTGGTTCAATCCTACTATTCTAATGGTCCAATTCTTTTTCCAAAATATAAAGAACTGAAAAATACCCGATTCTAGATTTTTATTCTATAACTGTTGGTAAAACCGAACCCGTCCATTTTTTTTTTAATATCTAAAACATAAATAGTTTTCATTAGTTAAGAGTAACCCTAAGTTTCAAACCTACTCCTAGAGTGTTAAACCACTGCTGCACAAAACAAAATCGAAAATGTCCTCTCTTTAGGATATTATCTTTTCAACTCTCTATTGGATGATGAATTATGATTAAACATTTATGTTTTGTTATTTATATCTTATTAGTATTTAGTTAATTTAAAATTTGTACTCTGCATGATTGTGTTTAATATTTGAATGGTGTATCTAGTTATTTGATTTTTGAATATTTTGGTTTAAAATTCGGATATTGATAGGTTAAAATTGGAACGGAATCAAAACCAGACCGTTTTGAAACAAGTTCTGGTTCGGTCCATAAAGCATGTCAGTCCGGTTTCAATTTTAATTTTATAAAATCGGTAATACTATCGAGTCCTTCATACTTGGTTTATAAAGACCGATCCAATATATGAGAAAAAATACGTCTGCATGCTGATGATGTCAATGTGATGGCATTGAAGTGAGTTGCTGGGCCTCTATATTATCAAGCAGTTTGGGACAATGAGTAACACCGTTTTTCTTCTCACATGCACATGACAGAAAAGAAAACGGTAATGTCATTGACACTCTCCATAAATTAAAATTAATTTGAAATCACCTGTAACCCTTTTTTCTCTAAAGCACACTAATACCCCTAGGCAGCCTAACCTGCGTGACTAAATAATAGAGTTACTATGATATCCTTATCTTATTATTAAATTTTCAAAACGATTGAAGAGAGAGAATAAAAATGGAGCCCAACCATCACCTCCCATCTTCCAACCACCTTCATCTTCCATTGGATACAATAGTAATAGAGGTGTGTGGAATGGTGGAGATTGTGGTAGGGATGGATTGCAATGGTGATAGAAATGGGATTCAAGTAGAGAGTGGTGGAGGTTGTGATGGTTTTTTACAAGACCCAAGGTAAAAAAGGTTTAAAAAAACAAAAAGACAAAATAGGCATTTTCTTAGATATTTTAGCTAACGCCAGCAATGTATGATAAGTCAATAGTCGGTCAATTGAAGATTGGACTAAATTATTACACAAAATCACAAAGCAAAGGAGTCCAGTGTGACTTCAAATTAAGGGGTGACAATGAAATTTCCCCAAAGAAAAAACTGCAACTTTTGTTTTCAGCAATCAAACTACTCCAGATTTTAATGCCGTCTCAGGGTCATACCACTATACCAGCACGTAAATACAAACTGTACCAGCTAGGGGGGTTCACGGGTTGGATCGGATCGGGTTTGGGGTCACTCGACATTCGAAAAATAATTAAATTGGTCGGGTGGAGAAGTTTGGACCCGATTTCCCATCCTAGATGGGTCGGGTTTGGTCGGTTAAGTGGATTTGATCGGTTGGTGGTCGGGTGAAACATGTGTATGAATTTATGTTACATTGTCGATTTGGTCCGGGGGTTCGGGTTGGTACGATTAAATGGGCCCGACCACCTGAGCGAATGTGTTTCGGGTAATGAAAACCACCTATTATTCACCCACAGAGTATTGGTTGGGTGGGGTAAAGATTTCGGTCTGGGTCTATATTATTTTGAACACCCCTAATACTAACCAGCAGATGTTTGTTTTATACCAATTATTCCAGTAAGAAAAACATATAATTGTATCTTTCCATTTCAAAAGTAAACAAGCCAAAAATTATTAAACATAAACACACATAAACACATTTAACTTTTTACATTTGATTATGAGGTTTTTAAATGTTTTGAAATCGTTGCATAGTAACCTCATTGTAATTCATTACACAGCATCATTTACCAAGCAATCATTAAAAAAAAAAACAACAAATTCCATTCCTACAGAAGGGACCTAAGGGTGGCTGAGGGGTCGATCTCAACCCCAAGAATTTCAAAAACACTATTACTACTCATATAAATTTTCTTTAAAAAAGACAAATTACAAAAGCCATCCATCTAGTTTTACTTGATTTCAATTCGTCCCTCTAATTGATTGTAACATTTTGACCCTTTACATTTTGCTTTTCATCTCATTTAAGTCCAATTGATAACCCTGTTACAATTACTAACAAAAAGGCGCAAAGGAAAAGCAATGTTGAATTTCATTGGGCAAAATTGTAAATTTATATCTTTTATCTGTTGATCTAACTCATTGAGTTAACTCCCCCATGGATTACACATTTGTACATTGTGTATGTATATGTAATGGCAGTTCCCACCATAGATTTATGCCTATAAATCTGCAGAAAGGGGTTGGGTGGTTGAGAAAGGGCGCAGACAATTGGGATGGAGGAAAGCTGGAGGGTGTTTGGATCGGTGATCTAACACAATTCTTCTTCATACAAAATTGGGTATGATGGTTAATTTGAACATTGCTTGTTTATTGAAAAAACAATGATGTTTGATGTTGATAATTACATATACACATATAGGAGTTTTATGATGTTGATGTTTCATTTTTAGCTAGATTTTTGCAAACTAAGTTAATTTTGTGTTGCGGATCTAGTTACTTCTAATGCTTGTGTATGCGCGTACGTGCGTTTTAGAGAGAGAGAGAGAGAGAGAGAGTGGTGTCGAGTTCGTACTAGTTAACTTCAGATGGGGCGGGTTTGCAGGGGTAATGGCTGAATGTTGGGTGGGGAAAATGATGAATGGAATGATTCTAGTTGCACTCATTAAATTTCACATGACACCCACCATTAAAAATGTTCAACTTATTTTAGCCTAAGGTGCACTTCTTATTCTAGTTTTTATTTCTCCCGTCAAATGGCCATGGGAGAAAGAAAAACTGTTGAGTTTACCCTTTTGCCCCTTGAAAGATCATGCGAAATGCACGTGAAAATTTCCATCCAATACTAAATGGGATGTTATCGATTGTACTTAATTGAGACACAAGAAAATTAAAGTTTAATCGCTAGAATCGATATTAAAGAATGACATTGAGAGTGGATTATGTGTTACTTTCACTATTATCAACCTTTCATATCATCAGATTTCATCACCCAGTTTTTTTTTTTTTTTTTTTTAATTCAGATATTATTTACCATGGGCGAGACATATTATGGAAAATGAGGTCAATTGACCCAATTGAAAAAAAATAACTATTATTCTTAATACAATTTATTATAAATACAATTTTGATCTCATAAATAATTAGTAATTTGTCCTAAAATCTATAAATTTTACAATATTGACCCCGTTGAACATAAATTATGATAATTTAAACCCTGTTGACCCTAAGCTTTGACCCCACAAAAATTAATAATTTATCTTAAATTAATAAATTCTATAATTTTGACATCGCTGAACACAAGTTCTGACAATTTTAACACCCATGGATATAAATTCTGATAATTTAATCTCGCGAACTTGATGTTTTGACTCCAACCCGATACCTACCACCCCAAGTCTTATTATAATCATTTACCTTACTATCCAAAATTTTTCATTAGCAAGCTTCGACTCCGCAACAAACTTGATATGAAAAGTGTTAGAAATTAAAGGTTCAGGAAAGTATAGAACACTGCTTTGTGTGAAGGTTATTGTGACATACCCTACAACTCTCTCTCTCTCTATATATATAGTATAGAGAGAGAGAGAGAGATGTTGCATATATATATTTAGCATGTAGGGTTGGATCGCGAGGACATATCCTAGAGGTGAAATGGTGTTTGTAGCAGAACCTTATATTGCCAAGCAGAAACAATGAAAGTCACAAACCAGAGTCGAATCCATCACCCAATCTCTCTCGCTCTCTCTCTCGAATCGTGATATCGATATTTGGGGATTGGGAGAGTAAAAGTGACTGTCGAACAGGTATTTATAGGTGGGGTGGGTGCTGTGATGGAATTGACACGGGAAAACACGTAGGACAAATCGGGATGTGGGAGATGGAGTTTACGTTTATTAAAAGTCGTGATGACTGTAACCAATGAACATAACAAACAGGCTCAACTGGGAATTAATCTGAGGAAGCTGTTCAAATTGGGGTTAACGGGGTTGCTGTCGCTTCCTTTACCCGAAAAGGACTTTGGGCCATGTTTGTTTGGTGGGATTAAGAGCCGTACTGGACACTGATTTCCAGTCAAGTCCGGCGTTTGTTTGCAAAAGATGACTCAGGACTATTAGTCCGAACGACTAATAGTCCGGTATAATTGGGACTGT
>CM018915.1:10180122-10182622 GCA_009663005.1 Actinidia chinensis | reverse complement strand
CAACAACCGTCGGGTCAACCGTTATTGATCCGTGATACCATCTCTTATTTTTATACACTAATTTTTACACTTAAAACCTAAAATTGTTAAAATTAAAACATAAAATTTGGGTTCATGAAAACAGTGAACCGACGGTCCAATGACCGGTTTTAATCACCAGTTTACACCGGTTAAAAAACCGGGTTCCTTACTGAGTTTGAGAGACCGAATTTTGACTAAAACGGATTTATATGGTGACCAAACCGTTCACGGTCTCCCGCCAGGCCGTTGTCGAATCGATCCGATTTTTAAAATCATGGGCCGCCCCTGAATATTCGAGGTCCACAGCGATTTTCGAAGAACGGATCTCTAAGTTTATTATAATAGAAATTCAAAAGATACATTAAACTAAAAAAACATAATTATAAGAATTCAAATATGAAAAAACGAAAATTACTTGTAATTACAAATTAAAAGATATGTATTAACAATAAAAAAACAAATTACAAGGATTCAAAACGGTAAAAAAAAACACAAATTACTTGTCATTATAAATTAAATACCTTTTACTTAACAGTTATTAGTTTTTAAGTAAGGCGTCTATATTAGTAGTGACGTTCGTGCTTGCTGTGTGACTATGTAGGGTGGGGAAGTTGGTTCCGCTTCCTCGTAGTTTTTTTTGAAAAGTGTTAGATAAAAAAAAATATCAAAAATAACAGTTCGGGGAAAATTTTTCAACCTAAAAAAAAAAAACAATATTCCAACTCATACTCATTCATCAATCATTCAACGGAATAGAAAATTTGATAATTTATAAGGAATTATGAAAACTTACTATTGAGGAATGAAGGATGTCAAATTAAATTGTTATAATGAATTAAAACTAAATCAGTGCCATCGGAGACTTCAATCTTGTCTATTACACACCCTGGAGAGCCTGAATCTCGAGAGCTAAAGAGAGATAAAGGAGAGTCTGAATCGTATTCGAACACTTCCTCAGCATTAAATTGCCTTTTTCTTTTTTGTTTCTTTTTTTGTTGTTTTATGTTTTAACCCTCAGTTAGACATCCAATTTTTTTTCAAGAATCTGGGTTAGGCCTGTTTTTATTTAAAAAGAATATTTTTTTGGGGAGGTCTGATATACTAAAAGCCATAAATATTTAGAGGCTCTATTTTTGAACTTTTGAGGGGGCCTAAAGCCTAGGCTGAGTTTACTTCAGCACAGGGCCGGCAGGAGGCTCCTTATGTTGCAGAGTCCTTGACAAGGTGGCTGAGACCTGGAAACAGAAATAGTCAAAACATAAACCAACACTTGGAACAAGATGATGCACCAAATTTGGTTTGTTGGTAACCCCCGAAACAAAAGGAGAAAACAGTGCAGTTGCATGTGGCGAGTTAGGATATAGAAAGACCACTCTAAAACAAAGTGTAGCATCTCCAACCAGCCTATTTTCTCAATTATTTGCCCTCCCGAGTAATTTTACAAAAAAAAACTTCAAAACTAAAAAATCAAAAAATCAGCGAAATTTCAAATCAACAGGAAGACAAAATAATATCAAGAGCATGGTTCAAATTTCGCTCACGAGGAATGATAGAACCGACAATCTTTTCCAAGAGCCAAACCAACGGGCAACCCGGAAGATGACTTGCACTCACTGTTTGCCCCAGCACATTTCACAGTGCCCTAGCCCCTTTTATCCCAAACACTTTTTCCCCCTCTTTCTCCAAACCTCTCATGTCGCCCTCGTCTCCATTGCCGCTGTCCAAGGCAGCAAACATCGCCACCGATGGCATTGCCTTGGACTTGCACCCTTGGTGTACCTACTTTACACCCTTCAACGTATCTAACTTGCAATGTGTTGAGAAAGATAATGGGTGCAAGTCATGTTGCGTGGGTGGTTTAGCCTTTCAAAAAACAGCCGTTCCTCTCCGGAGGTAAATCTGTCTAACAAAAATCCGAGACTCCATGCTCTTGATATTATTTTGTTTTTATCACCAACACCGACAATTCAAAGTGTCAAACCATTGCTATGAAATTACTCTTGGGGTCTTCCCGCTGATTTAAAACTGCCTAAAAAACTAATAATAAAAAAATAAAACAACTTCAACATAGCTACCTTAAAACTAGGTCCAACCACTTCCTCGAGTCACTATTTAACCCTTAAACATGTTAAATGAATTTGATCTTTCTCTTTTCTCTCCTCTCTCTCATGTGAACATCACCATCCACTTTTCTTTAATATAGATAGATAGATAGATAAGTATGATACTCTAACTAAATATTGAAATGAATTATACAAAAATATTGTTAGATTTAAACAGTAAAAAGTGTCCTCTAATTTCCATTGAACCTTTTGTTGAATGGGGCAACTCCAGCGCAGGGATAACTTAGATACTTTTGAACAATACACGATCCCTTTAAAGGGAAACGCCAGCAGATTTGAACAATTTGGTAATTCCTTAACTCACTTGGCATTAACAGAAAAAGAAAACAGAATAGCTCCTTATAAATACATGCATA
>CM018915.1:10170122-10172622 GCA_009663005.1 Actinidia chinensis | reverse complement strand
AACAGTATCTCTTATTTATATCATTCAGTTTTTTAGATTTGAGATTGATGTATCAATGGAGGTAGGCACTTTGATCGCTTTGATTTATTTAATGACATGATTTCGTTCTATCTAGCAAGCTGCTATTTGCTTTCTGTGATTTCAAAATACGAATTTATACCATGGAATCTTTGCTTGATGGCCAGATATAATTGAGTGCGGATAGGTTTACCCTTAGAGGAAGATGATTCGCCCACCCAAAATGAGATGAATTGGACGTCTCAATATTACGATAATATGCGAGTCTGGATCACACGATTGCCTAGACAACATTCGCCGGGGTTGCTAGTCATGGCGGCATAGTCATTGACTACGAGTATGGTGGAGTCGAAACCCTAAGCCTTTCCTTAAACTTGCATCCTAATAATTCTATTTGTTTGTTTTTTTAATTCTTACATAAATACTCTTTAACGCCAAACCTTCTCTTAATTAATTTAAGAACTCGATTGAAATATGCAACATAGCCTTGGTGATCCCTGTGGTATGAAAAATACTACACGAAAGGATTTTTTTTGGTTAAAATAATTTTCAATTTTACTCTTTGATTGAATACCCCTAGACCAAATTTTTGGCACAATGTGGTCGGATCAAAAGCAGGTTCCACATTTTTCAATTTTGGTTCTTTGTTTAATTCTTAGTATAGAATTTTTGTAAATTATTTTTGTTATTTTTGTTATTTATTTTTAGTGCAGGTTTCTTAATTTTACACAAGGCAAGAGTATAAGACATATTTCTTCCGCGAAGATTTCTATTATGTTTTCTCACAATATTGGTAAAATCGTTCTATTCTTCTCCATGCATCTTTTTATATAGTATATTTGATTTTTTCATAGTTTTTTTTTCTATATATATAGATATTAAAAAAAACATGATTGTTTTTGGGGTTTTGAGTGGTCTAGATATGGCCTATAGTTAGAGAATAGGCGACGGAGAGAGAATTAATTTTTTTTTTTTTTGTTAATAATATAACTTATAGGTGATTGTGGCACGTTATTTTTTTTTTTTTTTTTTTTTTTGTAGGTCCAAACGCGATTCCAATGATTGCAAAGTTTATTATACTAAAAGTTATATTTTTGATGGCTGTGTGTAAACAAAATTATCGTTCTTTTAACACGATACCCTTACCTCCCTACTCACTCCGAGGGGCCGACGTGACCCCGGAGCGCAGAGGAGAACCTATTTTGGCAAACTTTTCAAAGATACATTTTACTAATTTAGATTTTTCTTGAGTATTAAAAATGAACAATGATATTTTACTTTTTGCCTTTCCAGAAATAAATTTTCTTGTTTAGTATTTTGCGAATAGAAAACGACATAATATTTTATTGTTTCTCTTGCTAGAGATAAATTTATCTTTGAAAACGAACAGTGAAATTTTATTTTTTGAATTTTTTGGAGAACTTTTCAAAGATAAATCTCTTTACAATCGAACAGTGAAATTTATTTTCAGAAAATCTATAGAAGTTTGCTGAAAAAAGTCGTCGGCCAGAAAGTGGCCTCCGTCCACCTACCATTAGTGGTGGTTTTCAAAGAGAGTATGGATGGTGGGGTATCGTGAGATATATAAAAGGATATAAAAAGTATGAGTACTTTTGTCTAGTGTGATCAAAAATGAGTTTTGACTTGAGACTTTAACTTGGGAGCGTTTCTCTCATTTTTCTTCTTTATGCTTGACTTGCAACTTTTTCCCAATTGTTCGCAGGCAACTAGAATGAAATCGAATACAGAAATAATTGGAGCAAATACTTTATATAAAAATCTTTTTCTTAATGCGTTTGTTTATTGGGCGGCCAGGTGGTTAATAAACAGTATATTAATTTATGTGAAAAGTATATAAATATTTATAAAAAATAAATTTAAATTTAAAAAATGTATAAAGATTCATTTGAATATGTGAATTTTAAATGAAGTAATTTAGTATTTAATTAAATAAAAATAGAAGATATTTAACTATAAGTGGATAGTGAAACTAAAGTGAAAACTAGATTAGAAGTAGAAAAGATGCATATTTTCTATAAAAATAAGCATTTGCACGAAATATTTTAAATTGCTCCTATTAATTAGTTATTTCAAATACATCTTAATAAATCATAATAAAATTATCAAACTCAATCTCGAAATTCTTATAAGGACTATTAAATTTAAAAATAAGCTATTTTTATTGAATAAAAATATTTAAAAAAGTATTTAAAATTCACATATTCATATAGAGACTAAAAGTATTTGTGGAAAATAGTCATTAACTAGTGCCCTTAGTATTGGTTAGCAGGATCAGAAAAACAAAAAAATAACTCAGAATTTGAGAAACAAGTGGAAAAGTACTCCAATGAACTTGAATTGCTGGGATGGATAAAGAGCTCGTCTTTTACGGCCTTTAGATTATTTTTTTTATAAATAGTATTTTAAGGGAAAAAACAGAATCTTAATTTATTTTAATAGGTGTTTTGAGAAAATAATTTTA
>CM018915.1:10135122-10137622 GCA_009663005.1 Actinidia chinensis | reverse complement strand
CTCCTTCTTGTTGCCTTTTGGAGATCGCTGGGGCAACTATATTTAATTCTGTAACAATATTGCTAGTATTTTGTTTGTTTGTAGGTAGTGAGTGAGTTGTATTTGTGCAACGATGATGAGCAATACAGACCTGTAATGATTTGCGAACATGATCGCAAACTCTTTACGAACATCTAAGGGACTGAGTTGCATAGTTTAATTCTTTCTTACTTGAATTTATGTTCTTTAGGCCCGGTTTGCCCTAATTTTTTTTTGAATTTTTAACTGCTGCTATTTTTTATTTTTTTCATTTTAATCTATCTAAAATTTATACTTTTTTTTTTTTTTTTAGATAAATTTGAAAATAAATAAAAATTATTTTATTTTTTGAAAGACAGAATTAGCTAAATTTGTTGTATGAAAATAAATTTAAATTAGATTTTATTTTTATTTTTCAAATTGGAGGAAACATTTTACATTTTTTGGGTTAGGAAAATAAATATAATTTTTTGATTAAAATTTTAATTTTTGTATTAAAGATGAAAAAATTCACAAATCAAAAGCAGTTAAATTATATTTGAAAAAACTAGGCCAAATTAAACATTACTGTCAAAACTCGGGTTGGCTCAAATCTTTTTTGTGAATAAACAAGTTCGAAACTCGGGTTGGCTCATTTTGTTTTGTAAGTAAACGAGTTTGAGTTTCAATACAAGGTTGTTTAATAATTGAGTTGAGCTTGAATTTATTAAAGTTTGATTTGAATAAGGTAAAAAAAATTAAAAGAAAATTATATTACTTCATAATATATAAAGTGAATTTGAATCAGGTAAATACATAATCTCATTAAAAGTTTTAGAATCATCTTATAAAAGATAAGTAAACATTTCTGATCCTAAATCTTTTTCAATTCTTTAGTTTTTACTCCTTAATTCATTAGAATTTTTAGTATTTTTCTTATTCACTATATTAGAAGAAAAAACTTTATTATTATAAATATTCATAGATTGATTTTTTATTTATCCATCTATTAGGGTCTGTTCAATTCATACTTATTGCATCTTTATTGTTAAGTATTCAAAATAATTAGCATGTGTGACTTCACCACATTATTTTAACACAAATTTTAAAATCTACATGCCTCTACTTTGTTTTGAATAACCAATGAAAATATTTTTAGTAGTTTTACTTCTTAATTTAGGTATTTTTTTGTAGAATTCAAAACATAAGCAATACAATTTCAAACTTTAAAATAATTAATATTAACTTTCCGATTTTTTCACATTTTATAAGTTCTATCTTGATTTTTATTTAAGATTCTACTTGTTATATAGCATGCAATAAATAAAATTTTATCCCAAAAATTCATGGCAATTTTGAATGAATTAATTTAGTACTAATTATTTCTAATAAAGTTTTTTTTTACAAGTTCTTTTTTTACAACGTGCTATCCATTTTGAGAGACAGAATTAGGAGAATATTCTTCTCTAACTATTCCATGTATCTCATAAAATTTAATATATTCATTTAAATGATATTTATCTCCTCTATCAAACCTAATTCTTGGAATTCTTTTTCAAAGTGTATTTTCAACTTCTTTATGAAAAATTTTAAAATTTTAAAATGCTTCATCTTTTGTTTTAAGTGAATAAATATAAGTGTATTTAGAGCATCAATAAAATTTATAAAATATTTTTTTCCATCTCTAGTTAAATGGTCTTTATTATCGCAAATACCTATATGAATTAATTCTAAAAGTAGTGTTTCTAGAAATAGATTTAAATGATTGTTTAATAATATTTACTTGTACACAACATTCACAATTACGAGTAGTGAGTAGTACTATTTTTAGGACCTAAATTATGTGCAATCACGCGATTCAATGTGTTACTACCAATGTGTCTTAATCTATAGTGTTAAATATAATTATCATAAAGATCAATAATATAAGCAGAAATAATAATATTTTTATTAATGTTAAGCAAATACATATTGTCTTTGGCGTATCATTTTCTAACAAATGCTTCCTTTTAGGTATGATCACTTTGGGAAAATTAAATACAACTCTAAAAACATGATCATCAACTTTTTTGGAAAATAAGGCTTTTGCGCAATTCAAGAATATGATGAACATCTTTGAGAGTCAACACATTTTCAGATGTAATAGAAGAAGAATGGTTCCAATTCCCATAAAAAACTTGTGGATAAATTTCTCCTCCTCTCACCCTTCACAGTTAAATAGATCTTGAACAAGCTTCTATGAGGAGTTACAGGATAGGTTGCACCAGAGTCAACCCATCATATGAATTTCGGTAATCATGAGAATTATGTTTTCATTTTCCATTACATTTGAATTTTCAAGGACGTGTGAGGCTCACAAGTGTCAAAAATCATTGTTTTCAAAATTATTTTTTTTATTATACTCCTCCTCCTCCGTTCAAATTTGTTTTCTAATTTATTTTTTAGAAACCAACTTTTAAGAAATCAAACAAAACTCACTTAAAAAATAAAATAAAAATTGAAA
>CM018915.1:10025122-10027622 GCA_009663005.1 Actinidia chinensis | reverse complement strand
TATAACTCTATTCCAATAGTCTTACATGCATGATCATAACCCATAAAAACTGAACCTCCATCCATCATCTTAATGCTAGAGAACAATTCCCAACTGTGACACATATGATAGGTCCAACTAGAATCCATGATCCATTCATCACTCTCAGCTACAAACACTGATCCAAATAATGCCAAGTCCGAATCATCGTCATTTGATTGTGCTTCGGTGGATTTCGGATTCTCTTCCTTTTCTTTTAGATTCAACTTAGGACAATTTTTGTAAGGTTCAAAAAAAAAAAAAAAAAAATATATAATTCTTTATATTATATATATATATGTATGTAAAATAAATAAATAAATAATAATACAGACCACATGGGATTAATGATCTCAATGTATTTTAATTGGTCACATTGGGGTATTGGACTAGGATTAATTATGTTGGGCTTATATTGAGATTGGGGTTTCATTTGGATCCAAAATTAAGATATTTTGATTTGGGTGTAAATCAAACACATCTGAGGGCTCCTTGGACCCTTCCTCTTAGCTCCGTTGGATCCCGTTTAAATTCTTCCCCCCCACAAACACCATCACCCCCACAAACACTCATCAAACAAATCATCCCAACATACTCAATTTGTTTCCCTTTACTTTCTCTTTTCTTTTTTTTATATCACATGATCTCCCTCCCTCTCTCTCACCCGAATCCCTCTCATTCTCTCACGCCATACTTTCCTCCCTCTCTCTCTTCAGGTGTCTAAACACAGAGGAGAAAATTGTGTTTAGAGTGTTGATCGGGGTAGTAGAGTGTGATTCAAGTGGTGATTCAATCCGAGTAAATTATCGACTCACGAGGGCTTTCATATTGAGCTAATAATTCAGAGATCCAGAGTATTTTGGATTATCTCATCTTCTCAATTTTTGGAGCTTGATTGAGGTAAAGGGGGTTAGTTTGTTGGGGTTTTTACTTTGGATTTGTTGTTATAGCTTATATCAGTCTATTAAGATATTATTTTGAATATTAAACTTAAAGGAGAAACTTAATTTATAATGAAAAATTGTAACTGAGGGTTTAATTGTTGGGATTTTATATTAGATTGTGTTGATGATTATGATATGTTGGATATTTCTATTATTTACATTAAAAATTTAGCAAGTGTTAAATTTATGTATGTGGATCTGGAAAATGGTTGAGAATGACATGTAGGATATACCAGAATTAGGATGGCTTAGATTAAGCCTGAAATGAAAAGTCCTAGATGGCAACAATAAACCGCGCGGAGGGAATGGCGACCCTTCGGTTAGTGACGAGAAAACAAAGCGGCGGATATGGGTTGTCAAACCCTTCGTGAAAATCCGCGAAGTAGGCCGGATATTGGGTATGTCAAACCTTCGCGTTGTGAAAATCGAGAGTAGGCCGGATATGGGTATGTCAAACCTTCGGTGGAAAGTTCCGAGAAGTAGAAGAGGCCGGTTGGTATTAGCCTAGGTCTGTCATTTCTAAATTATTGGAAGTAACGTTTTGTGCGAGAAAAAATCAGAATTTGAGAAAACTTGTGATGTGGAGAAATTACAAACTGAAATGTGTGTTTGATAATTGTTATTCAAAGGATCAAAATATTGCTTTTGTAAAAGCTGCGAATCAAGAATCGATGGATGGGAAATTATGGATTGAATTAAAAGTATGATTTTGGTAATAAATGAAGTATATTTAATTTAAAAATGTTTCATTAATATGATTATGTATCATGACTTTTGGATTGAAGGCATCAAGTCCATTGTTTAAATATTTTCAACGGTAACTCACCTTTTTACATAAAATAATTTCAGGTGACCGAAATTTATCCGGATTCGTGAGGCATGTGGATGACGGTTGTTATTTTTTTATTAATGTTGAATTCATGAAAAATTGTAATATTTATTTGGCCCGATGTGGGGTAAAGATTGTAGTAACTAAAATTTTATGCTTGAGATTTTTTTTTGAATGTTAGATTATATTTAAATCATTAAATTATAATTTGGGTTTAAATTGAAACATGACAACTTTTGAGATAAAATAAAAAGACCTTTAAGGTAGAGGGGTTAGAATGCAATTTATAAATGGATGATTATGTCCAACACAATGCAATTACTAACTTAATAATTTTTTATTAAATACGAGAAAAATAAAAGAAAGACAAGGTTATATACGAGAAAGAAAAAAAAATAATATTGTATATATATATATATATTTAAAGAGAAGAGAAATTATATGGTGTTATTAACCTATGATCATGAAAGATAGAAAAGGGGAATCTAAACGGTGAGATGATGTCCGATTTAAATAAAAATTTAGTATTTGAGTTTTATTAGCTTACGTGGCCGGGTCTTGGTTTGACCGGGGCGTGACAATTTTTCTTCCAATACCCTTTATTGTGACAAAATGAACACTCATCAATCGCTGACCAGAATGAAAGGCTCCTCTCGATTTGGAACGAGCTTTACCTCTACTACCCTTCGATTTTCTGCTATCAGACTTG
>CM018915.1:10015122-10017622 GCA_009663005.1 Actinidia chinensis | reverse complement strand
AGAGCCTTATATAAATTGTGGGTCTCATACCTAACTGATAGTGAGGAGCCCCACAGCTTTATGAGAATAAATAATTAATTCGATAATTTATAAAGTGTAAACTAAAAATTATTCTCAAATAAAACATAGATTCATATCGTGTAGTCTTCACTCATTGTGCAGAAATTAAAAACGTGAAAAAAATTATAAAAATCTATTAAAATCCAAACTAATTATCCAATTGGATTTTAAAAACAAATCATAGAATTATTGAGAAAATTTTATTTGGATTAATTTATATTCACTTTTTTAATTTCTCTACTAAATATGAACCAAAAAAATAAAAACTTTCACCAAAAGATACAACTAAAGATAAAAATAATTCAACATATCTCAAACATGGCTTTATTATGAAGAATGCTATATAAATTGATGAAATAGATTTTCTCCTCATGAAATAATAAAATTTTAAAATATAAAAGAGAATCGGTTTCAGTAATATAATAGAAGTGACAACAATAATAAATAAATAAACTACTAATATAATGTTTTTTTGCATCTTCATTGACAAATTTATACAAAAAAATATAAACTACTATTATACTAATATTTTTTCATTCTTTATTGTGATAATACGATTCATTTCTGAATGTAAATCATACATTATTAACTTTTTATTAGAAACTAATAGTATAATTTAAATTTACTTATCAAATCTTCTTATATAACTAGCAGTCACTTATGTTTCTGCATTCCCAAAGTTAGAATCTTCGATGAGTCTCTAATAGGGTATTTGTTATACTTGAATTTATGTTAAAATTAATTATTCAAAAATATAATTTAAAAAATATCAAAATTATTTTTTGGCCTATAAGAAGAGTATAAGTTGTGACAAGCACTTGAAACAACTTCCAACATATGAAAAAACAGGACATATGAAAAAACAGGAGTTACTGATTATAAATAGTAGATCCGACGCGAATCACGCAAGGCGTCATAGTGTTAAAAGATGTAGCAGAGTTTGAGGAAGTTGTGATTTGGCTAAAAGATCCGTAAAAGAAAAGAAATAGACAAACAATGACTTCTTGGGTGGCTGATTATGGACTCCGAATCCACCGGCCATGCTCCTGCGGCTTACAATCAGCTTCCTGTATTGCGCAACAAGCACTACGCCATGGACGGCAAGATCATGGCCTTGACGGTCATAGCTATTTCCTCTCTCTTCACTCTCTCTCATCTCCATGCCCTGCCTCAGAAGCCGCGCTCTCTTGGTGAATTCAGAATCTTCAGACCAATCCGTTAGGTGGTGGAGCTATTCCCTGCTGATGCTAAAAAAAACCGACGAGTACTGGTCCTCCAGAGACACCATCAGATGAATTGAAAGAGAGAGAGAGAGAGAAAAATTGGATTACGAAGGAAATTGGATAAATAGTCCAATTTCATCACGCCCACAACATTTTTGTTTATCAGTTATTAATCCCATATATATTCATTATTAATGTTTGTTTTCCGTTACTTTAAACTGGATTAATACCTCATAATTCTATTTGTACCAATATGCAACTAATTAATTTTCTACGTCAAGTAAGACAAGGAATTTTACACCACATATTGTGGTGGTGAAATAATTATTTTGCATGTAATCTCATGAGATCAAATTCCTATTCCTCTTTTTTTGAGATTCACTGAATTACTTTAGTGCAGAGTTTACTATGCTCTAGAACATAATTTAAAATGTGACAACAACTTTTCTTTTATTAATGAAAATTAGATGAGATTTTTTTTTTTTTTTGTACGTTTCAAATAACAAATACTGTGTTAGATTAGACGCACACAACCAGCTCAATTTCGAAGACCCATGCGTAGGGGTGGACAAGGCAAAGGAATCGGAGGAACTGTGGTACTGATAACAAAAAATTTTTGGTCTGGTTTGGTCTGAGTAGGAGTATAACTTTTGGTCTGGTTTTACGATTTTTACGGTTTGATTCTAGTTAAAAAAAAATCGGTTTATATGGTCCCTTTTTGATTCTATGTTCCGAAACTGTGAACAAATTGGACCAGATCAATAATTTTTTTTAAATATATAAATAAATATATAAAATTATAAATAATTATTATTAAATATTGACTAACCTAACCTAGTTACTTAACTGTTGTATGTGAATTAGTTAAATTTTAAACAATAAACACTTAAAAGTTAAAATTCTCTGCCCAAGTCTCACCAATAGAATCAGATCACAAATTCCAAATAACCTAACAAGTGGTTATATTTATCTAAATATTATTAGTATTTATTTGAGAGTTGTACTTTTAGTTTTCTTATTTTTAAAAATTTAGTTTCAAAGTTTGGATTAAATTATTTTTATAAATATTGAAACCGGGACAATTCCGATTTCAATATATGTAATCGATACTATCGATATGATACCTAATTTTCTAAAAAACGGATCAATCCGACCCCCTGCCCACCAGGACATCAACTTAAAAGTGCCACTTTTGTCCCGTAGGAATTGTTGCTTGG
>CM018915.1:10000122-10002622 GCA_009663005.1 Actinidia chinensis | reverse complement strand
GGTGTTGTTGAAGTGAGTGTATTGGGATGAGTTATGATTTTATCAACTAAATGATCAATTTTTTTCAAAAACTATGTACTCCACGCAACCACAAGTGATTTTTTTTTTTGTTCATACTTTAGTTTTTAATTCAAAACGCAAAAAAAGAATCTAGTTTTTGGTCTACTTAATTTGTGGTCTTTCCTAATAATCTTTGTAATCCCAAATGCAAAAGATTCTACTTTTTGGTCTCCAAAACACATTTGTTTATAATTTTGATTACATATATTTAGATGAATGTTAGAGGCAACATGGTTGGAACATAAGGACAATATGTAGTTTCTAGATACATAGTTTTGATTTTTTATTTTATTCTAAACTATGTCACTTGATTTTATTACTAATTCACTAATTGAATGATTTGAAGATTGTTGAAAGTGCCAATTTTCCATCAACATCTTAAGGTCATTTTTTCATCAACTTCAATTATGAACACTGGATACCAAATGAGAAAATTATTCAGTGTAATTTTAATGCAGTGATGTCTTTTATAATCACACATGTTGTGTAATTTTCTGATTTTTTTTTTTTAATGTTCGTGGACACGGATAATTACTAATTTATATTATAAATCACAATTACGTTTGAATCTAAAATCTATCTCTCACTATCTACGGTTCAAATTCATTAGAGTTAATCCAACTACTGAGAAATTGCTCTCACACGCCACATTAAAAGTACGGCTGATGGATTGTGATGACTGTTATGGGCTGCTCTGAGGGATTACGGCTGATGGATTGCTATGGTCTGCACCACCACAACCATCTCTCATCACAGCCATCTCTCGTCACAAATCAAACCTGTCTCTCTCTCCTGCATCTCATCTCTCACGCAATCTCAAAACGTAGCCCTTCAACAGAGGTTTTCGATCTCAGTTCAAACAAGGTTTTCGATCTCAGTTTCCTTTCACCCGGTCTTCGTATCTCCGAGAAAGCCCAGGCCCAGATCCCGCAAAAAAAATTCGCGAGAAATTGCTTCCTCAACCACGTGAAATTCTTCACTATGTTTATATGTTTCTTCAACTTTAAAAGTCTTGCTCCTTTGGGTTTGTCCTCCGATTTTTTAGAGCGAGAAATCAGTGAGTGAGAGAGAGTGCGGTTTAATTTAGATTGGGATTTTCAGAGAGGTGGGTTGATTTAAGGCTATGTTTGGATTGTGAAGGTTTTGGTTGTGCGTGTGTAGGAATGAGAGAGAGAGAGAGAGAGAGAGAGAAGGACAGTGGACATGGACGGGCCGATGGGGTTATTGGGATTTCAAGTGGTGGGTGGGGTTGATTTAAGGCTCCATTTGGGTGTTGAGTTTTGAATAAAAAAAATAATAGTATACATCCCACCGTCTTCCGTTTGCTGTTTCTATATTTTCAGAATATTTAATTACACCTTAATCCCTTACAATATAGACCTATTTTCAATTTAGACTTGTAACTAAAATATTTTCACTTTAGGTACTTAACCTACTAGCTTAATTACAATCAGAACTCAATACTACAATACGTGAAATTTACAGATGAATCATCGTGAGGCACCTACGTGGAAATTTATATCAAAATTTAAGAGTCCACATTTATCTATGCAAGTTGTTAAATAGGTTGAGATGTAATCTATCTTAGTTGGAGGGTCAAAGTGGGAATCAGTCAATACTTAAGAAAGGGTTGGTTTCTGATCATGTTCATTTAATGTACCGCATTAAAACACTTTTTTTTATCTTACCGTAACAATCCGAGTTCAAATAGAAATCCAAAACTAATGCTCTACCTATTGATAGACTAATGCATGCTTCAAAAATAAAACAGTTCAACAAATGGTTAACTTTGGAGCCACAATCAAACACCTCGAAATCAAAAACACACAATTTCAGATCGGACTCAAAAAACACAACTCAACAAAACCGTTTCACATCAAACCGAGAAATAAACACCAAGGGGAAATTATAAGCATGTCCAACATAAGACACAAATAAAAAATAAATAGCAACTGAATGAAAAAGAATATAATGAACCCTAAAATTTTTACTCTGCTGGGAAATGGAAAATCCAATCATATGAACTGGCAAACTTTTGGCGAAGCAAAAATGTTTCGGTCGGCAACAGCATGACTATGGAGTGCGTGCAACTTATCCCGAGGAAATCACCATAGTGCCGATTCTCTGCAAATTCCCCTAGGAGGTGAATCGCTGTAAACTCTAGTCCTCAAACGCCCACTTAATAGAAGTCATGCATGGAAAGAAATCCAAAAGCTATCAAAGATTTGTTCAAATGGATGGGGATTAATGATATAGCTTTTGAATTTTTCAAATGAAGTTTTATAATTTGCGTTTGTAGATTAAGGCAACTAAATCAAGCTGATTCAGTGAGAAAAATAACAACCATTTTCAACGGGAAAGACCCAAAAAAGGGCAACAAGTCTATTTTCCACCTTAAATTCCTTTTTTATTTTTAGCTTTTTGCCTTAAAATTTGCCAA
>CM018915.1:9970122-9975122 GCA_009663005.1 Actinidia chinensis | reverse complement strand
TATTATAAGTTTTTAAATAGGTTATTAACTTATTTTTCACAAAAAGAAAATAATAATTTTAGGCATAATAGAAATTTAATTTAGGAAATATTTATGAAATTAAAAAGAAAAAAAACTTTTTAATTGTTATCTGTGCTACAGTGACTCGTCAAAGTTGGCGAGTTACTTTAGCGGATTTTAAAGTATCTATTTAGGCTTTGGCTATTCTGTTGGAGCTGGTTTACAGAGATGGTTAGTCATTTTTAAGCCAAAAATAAGAAATGGATAAGCTGGTGTAGATGCTCTTGTTGAGGGTCAGCTCTCCACATTTGGGCTTTGGGCTCATTCTGGACCCAATACCAGATATGCATATACCCAATAATACTTAAAAGGGTTAACAGCATCCGCAACAATACTCTCAATTATTCCTTATATTTTAAAAATGGAAGGGTTGTTTTCGTTTACGGGATAATTTTTTTACCTTCCTCTAATAATATTTTCTATTTTTTTCTAACTTATTTAAATGTATTTTTATTTTTGATTTTGTTTTGCTTTTTAAAAAAGTTGATTGGACATGATATGAGAGAGAGGAGAGAGGAGAGAAGAAAGAGAAAATAATTTTTTTTTAATTTTAGGAGGTGAATAGTCACTCTCCATATTGTAGCAAACGTTATTTTGGGGGGAACTATTTAGCAATTCTGTGGGAATGTCCTCGCAATATTCACTCATAAAATTTTTAGGCAAATGTTAACAAGTGTCTTACGGACACTTATTAAGGTGTAATTAACGACACATTTTACATCAAAAAGTTAGTAAATCACCATTTCCATTTCTCAGGTGATTGAATGAGTTGTTAAATGGGATTTTTGCCAGTCACTTGTATTTAATGAAACAGTAATCAAACTTAGATACCAAATTTATCCTTTATGAATCCATGCATACTGCGGTGGTGGAAGGCTGCTGGATCTCCAGATCAGCGGAGCAAGAATGGTGAAAGTAATTCGTCGGACTATGAGAAAGACGGCCTATTGAATTTGGATTAGGGTTAATGGATGGTGCTAGGATTTTGCTCGGTGGCATTAGACCGGGTTGTGTGTGTATATATATATATATATTATATATATCAATGCTGGGGGTTTTGTTCATGTCAAAAATTAGATTTGGGATTTCTACTGCTTGATCTATGTACGATGTTAGCTCTAGTATGTCAAAGAGATAATACACATCACATTGTTTGACTAATTCTATGATTCTTGTTTGTTGAGGATTTATTGTTTACGAAGAATTGTTGAATTTTTTAGTGGGGCCACAGCATTGTGAAGTAGAGGTAATGACTAACATTTCATTCACAAACATAATTTGATCCATCATTAGTAACAACATTTCTAAAATTCACTCATCATAGTTAAACAATTCGTATAGATAGAAAAATATAACATTGGAGAAATTTCGAAAGACAAAAGAAATAATTTATAACCATTATAAAATTAAGCACTCTCAACGGTGAAAGTCCATCTCCGAAATCGACCTAACTTTTCCTCACCGACAACAAAATACGAACACGCCTTATGTTATCTCCACCTAAAATATGAATCATGCCATACCTAATAAGGGTTTCTTTCCACTTATGCCAAAAATACAATAAAATGCAAGAATATGTAATATGCAACAGACGAGATCGCAGTTTATAAATTTTTTAGACATCTTAACAATTTTTAAAATTCACAAAATTAATTCTCCATTCAGTTGGCATATAATAGTACAACATATTAAATTTTCATGGTTTTCCTAGCTTGGTAAGTATTTTTCAGAATTTAAAAATCAAAATAACACTTCTGCTAAAAAGTCATTGATGAGTTTCAAAAGTAGCATCTCAGTTTATGATTTTTATAAAATTCTACACACAGGAATCTACAGTAAATATATTATGAATTTTAAAGTATCATAACTATTTTTTTTTTCGATCAGCAAATTAAAATTTTTATTAAAAATAATAAAATCAAATATATAACAGGAGAGCAATGCATGAGAGAGATTCAAAAATAACCTAAACTTTCTTAGCAGTGTTACTGGCAAAAACTCAACCAAGTTCTCAACCTCACAGGATAAGAAAATAAAAAAAAAATACTAAATTGACAAGATACCAACTAGCAAAAATCCTAATGCTTGAAAGCCAAAGAAAAAAAAGAAAAAAAAATACTTCCAAAACCAACATTATCCCATATAGCTAATACCAGAACTATTTCTAAAAATTCAACAAACTTTTGCTCAACATCCCAAAAAATCCAACTTAATATTTAAATCACCCACTTTAGTTGCCACGAAATTTAATTATAAAACCATTTTACTTATGATTTAAGCATAATTAAAACAATACAATAATATATAAATCTTATGATCCAACCAACACACACACGCACACACACACGAACACATGCACGATTTTCAATTTCATACGTATAGCTAATCATGAACTACTTATTTTTGGGTCCAATAATTATATACCCAAATTTCAATATTTTCCTAAAAATTTCAGATTTACTAACATTAAAAAAATATAAACTCATTCATGTAAAATGGAATTCTTACCTTTCCTTGAAAGACAAGTGTTTGGAAGAGCTCTCTCGGCTTTTGTTGAAACTCAGGTGGGTAAGAGGGGTTGCCTGTAAGAGAACTTATAATGAATGGACCACCTCAAAGCATGAGGGTGCTCTGTTTTTTCGGCTAAAACCAAGCCAAATGATGTTGGAAAAAATTAAAGTTTGAGCTGAATTGATCGAATTGGATGAGTTCGGTTATCGAATTATTGCAAGCAGGTGTGGAATGATTCTCTTTGCGAGTAGATAACCGTAGTATATTTATTTGCTCAAAACAGAATAAAAGGTGAATGAGAAAATATTCACCAAAGTGGGGTACCATTGAATGAGAAAAAAATGGGAAGTCCAACATCGGATAAATAGGAATATTTTAAAGTATTAATATATTCAAGCTAACATTAACAAAATGAGTACTTGGAGCACCAAGAGGAAGTTATGGACAAAGTGAGTCACATTGTACCTTAGCTTTCATGTGCACGCGCGGCTGCGCCGCAGCCGCGAGTCGCGTGGGCGATAGGCGCTATTAGAGGCGCACGTGGCGTGTGGGTGCGAGGGGGGTGTACTGAGTAATTAGTTAATTACAAATTAAACCCCATGTAATTTTTAATTACAGATTAACCTTCCATTTAATCCTATTCACTGAAAGATCGAACATACCTTTCCATCTTTGATAACAGCAACCATTATCGGCCATATTAGAGGATTATTTGGCTGGTTAGTGGGCTATTACAATGGCTTCAATGGTTGGAATAAATTCGTGGTTTTCATCAGCCATTGAAAATCCTATAAATATCAACATTTTTTGCAAGTTCAAAACACACAAAAAAAATCTGAGAGTTCATCAGTAAGAAAAAAGAGAGTTTCTAGCATTCTGCAATTAGAGTCATTTGTAAGAGAGTGACACTACTTTCTGGTTCGCCAAGCACACAGAAATTGTGCTAACTTCTGTGAGCGAGATCGTTGCATCATGAGAGACGAACGCCCTAACAGCGGAAGAATCAGTGCCTGGGTGAATTCTGTCTTAGGAGAAGTGTTGAACGCTGGCCTCGATCAGCCTTTGTTATTTTTTCTGTTTAGTTTTTAATACAATTTCTGTCCTTCTGTATTTATTTTCCCACAAATAAATTCAGCACTTTACCGAATTGATTTTAACAATGAGATGAATATGCATTTTCGGATGCAGGTGTTAAATTTTCCTTTTCTCCCTAAAGTATCAACCATTTAAACATTTTTTTAGTATAGAATTAAACCTTGTATCATCTCGTAGCACTCCCATTTTCACTGTATACGATGTAATGAAGAATAGATTAATCAAAAACTTAATCTATACCCAAATTACAACTGAACAATCTAAGCTTGAATCCATACATCTCAAATTGCACTCAAATTGAAAACAGAAACACAATAAAACAACGAGAAATGTATAAATTACAATCAAGCAATGATCAGAGGATCATGGTTCCTTGTTAGATCTCTGCTTTCTCTCTTCTAAAGATCATGATGGTTATAGAGAGAGGGTGAGAGAGAGCTGGCAATATTGACCATGATGCTTAGGATTAAGATTTGATCGTGTGCATGTGTGCCTTCCACTCTATGCAGCCACCCATCTTAATCTTTCATTCGGTTGACTTCCTTGTCGACTTGGTTTGACCCAATAGTTGACCAACTCTAACACCACGCGTCTTCCCCCTATTGGCTGTCAAATACGGTACAAACAAGCACATTCAGTCGAGAGGTACGGGATTGAAGCAGAAAATTCAGTGGAATCTGCTTCAACAGAAAGGAAGGGAGAAGAGAACTCATAAATCGATCACAATTCCTCTGTTAGTATCCATATCAAGACCGAGAAATCCAACTTGCTCAAGAGGTGAATATGTCAGCTCGTTTGGCCAAGATTTTTTGGTTGTGTTGTTGGCAAATGACCTTTAAACTTGATTTTTCAAAGCTTTTTTGGCCTTGATTTTTTAGTATACTAAGCAATCATTAGTGAAGTTTTACTAATTCATGGCAACAAATTAAATAATTTTTTAGCCATGTTAAATAAAAAAAACTAATTTTTTTATATCACTTTTTATATTTTAATTAACAGTGAAAAAGTTGAGATTTTTTAGTTAAGCCAAACAGGCCGAAGTGCGAGGAAGAGCGAGAGTAAAAAAGATCCTGGACATCTTTGAGTCAGACGTTTCCTGAACTTCTATTCCTATATACTTCCCTTTGCAAGTCTTTCCATTTCCATTGGCAGCTTCTTAAACATGGAAGATTTTGAGGGTATATCATGACAAGAACAAACACATTAGGCCGAGGATATAGCAAATACGTGAGTTAATTTTGCCTTCTAAATTTTTGCACGATGAACTGTAAGGAGTTGACGTGTTTACAAAGTCTAGCACCGAAAAGCCATAAAAAATAATAAGATCAAAGATT
>CM018915.1:9932622-9935122 GCA_009663005.1 Actinidia chinensis | reverse complement strand
TTATTTTATATTTTATTAGTTTTGTTGATTGATGTGTTTTAAAATTACTTTGGGAGTATTATTTAAAAAGTAAAAAAGTATAAAAATATGAATTAAATGAAAAAACATATATATAAAATAAAACAAAAATTAATAAACAAAATAAAATAAACAAATACTATTTTTTTATTTAGTTAGTTTGGGTTTATTATGTAATAACTAATTTTTTAATAAAAAAGAAACCAAACTAAATAACAATAAAATATATTAATAAAAAAGTAACAAAACAAAACAAAAATATAATAAAAAAATTATTATCCCAAAGAAAAATTAAAATCTTAAAAAAGAGAAATAAATAGATTAAAAAAATTAATAAAATTGAAAAAAAAAAGTTCGGGGGGGGGGGGGGCTGGGGGCTGCCTGCGCTGAGTGAGGGGGGCAAATGGTAATTTTGGCTGCAATAAGGAGACAAAGTCTGACAGGGGAGGTCAGTTGTCATTTTTTAAAGTTACAGTGTGGGAGGTTACTGTATGTATACTAAAACCCAGGGGAGGTCAGTGATATTTACCCTAAAATAAAATAATATTCTATTAAAAATCAATCAAGGGGTGTGATTAGTTAAAAAATAATAAAATAATTATTTTTATTTAGAATGATTATTTACTATAACATAAGAATAATTATTATCCTATGGTAATAAATACCTTATGATAATAAAAGAATGATTATTTTATTCTTATTCTATTTTATTCTTTACAAAATAAGAATTATTATTCATATATCATTCTATTCCAATTTCATTTCAATTTCCATTTTATTTCTTACAAAATTCATTACATTCAACCAAGTACAATCTTAGAACCATTATTTTTCAATTGTCGAATCACCAAATTTTGACTCAACTCACCCAACGTAATGTTGTTTGAGGGGAGGGGAAGGGAGTACGAGGGAACAATTTGTGCTCATAGTAGCGGGAAGAATAAATAATGTGGTAGTGTATAGGGAGGCAATAGTTTCGTAAGTTGTACTACATATGAGTTCTATTGTGCATGTATGGTATAAAAAAAATATTATTTATAAGTTTTTCGTGATTAGATTAGTGCGGTTTTAGAGAAAATCATAAATCAAACCGTTCCTAATGAATTAAGAAAACTTCAAAATAAATTAAGCCAAAACATTGGACTAGTGAAATCAAACCGTCTTGATTTTGTTGCAGTTCTACGATTCAAAAGCTATTTATGCCAATTGTCTTTCAATACCCAAGGGAACAACACATTATGCCAAAAGCAAGTTATCATTTCACTTCAAAAATGAAAATGGGCTAATCTATTAATCTATCAATAACATTCCCATATTTGCAATGAATCTCAATCTTAAAATTTGTTATCTAATATATATAATTATATAAATAGTATATGTATAAAATTAATTATATGTATTGTTTTGTTCGTTTTAAAACTGCAACTGTAGCTTACAAAAAGCACCCCGAGTTGTTGGTTTACGATTTAAATTTTTTTAACTATAGCCAAACTATTCTAATACCAAACGAATCAAACTGTATGAATTAGTTTGTTTGGGCAATTTTATTGCTTGAACGTTTTTTTTGCTCACCTGTAATTGTTTCTATGTTTTAGAGAGGAGTTGATGGTGATGTGGTGATGGGAGACAAAAAGAATGAGTGGGAGTGGGCGGTGATAAATGCATGCATTAGGGGTGCACATGGGTCGGGTTGGGTCGGGTATGCGTCAGACTCAGACCCGACTCAACCATCCACGGTTCTAGAATTTTAGACTCGCAATCGACCCGACTGTCCCAGCGATCCGAACCGACCCGAACCGCTCGGTTCTTCTGTTCTTTGATTATCAGGTCGGGTCGGATCGGGTCGATTCTTCGATTTTTTAAAAATATTTTCACTTATTCTATATAGAATAGGCAATAATCAAGTGTGGTAGAGTGCACTATAAGCCCATATGATCGATTTTAGGCTTCAGTTCTCAGGTCGGTTCCGGTCGGATCGGTTCTGGGTCGGTTTTAGCCTTCGGTTCTCGGGTCGGTTCCAGTCGAGTCGGTTCTGGGTAAAAAATCTTAGGGACCCGAGAACCGAACCGAACCGCTCGGATCTATAATTTTCAGACCTGGAATCGACCCATGGACATGAAAAAACTGACCCAAACCGACCCAATGAGGGCGGGTCGGGTCTCGGGTCGGGTCGGTCTTTTGTGCACCCCTAACATGCATGCCTAAAAATTATTCCATCCTACAATACATCATCTTTCTTGCTACGTGACGAAAGTACGTGAGCGGTGAGACGTTTGAAGTGTATATTTAGGCTTCGATTGGTATTAATTTTTTATTTTTTAAAAAAAATTTATAAGTAAAAAAGTTTAAAATATTTTTTTAATTTATTTTTAACTAAAATAAAGCCAGAAAAACAAAAATACCAAAAAAAATTAAGTTTTTTAATAGTAAATTTAAAAAAAACTTGACTTTTAATCATTATCAAACGAAGCCTTAGAACTAC
>CM018915.1:9920122-9922622 GCA_009663005.1 Actinidia chinensis | reverse complement strand
GGACAATAAATCGGATATTAAATTAAAATAATTTCAAATACAATTTTCACATTTCTCTCCTTCAATTTTCGGCATAAAAATATATTATGCTCATCAAACTAAATTTTTTTTCATTTCAAGTTTAATACAAAAAAAATAATGTCTCATAGACTTTATAAAGCTTAACAACAAAGCCAGTAAACCCAAACAAACTAACCCCCTTTACCTCAAATAGAATTTGACCCGTCGTATATGAAGATCAGGCTTCCATGATCGTCATACTAAAATTTGCATGATCTAACGTCATCCCTCACCGTTGATCTGCACACCCCTATATCTTTCATTATCAAACTTAACCAACACACATAGAATTCTCTCATTTCTTTCTTCATCCTCTTCTCCTCTCTCTTTCGCGTTCCTTTCCCTCTTCTCTTCATCCCAGTTTTCCGCCCTCTCTTATTTATAGAGTTTGATAAAGTAATATTTTATATATATAAATATTATTTATTCTTATTATTTTATTTCTTTTTTAATTTATTTATTGGTTCCTTTCTCGGCGCCTCTTCGGCCCTTTCGGCGCAAAGAATTTCAGATTCCAAAACGCACACTTCAGCCCCTCCAACGTTAATTACTATATCATCCTCAATTTAAATGTTCTCTTTAATTTAACTCCCAAAGTCATGAATCGTTCATTTTAAAACTCAATACAACATAGTAAAGTCGCAAACTTTTATTTTAAAAAAATTTGAAACCTACAACCTCCACACTGTAAGAATTTCGTCCTCGAAATTAGATAAACGTACCCTGGTCAAAAAGATCCGGATTTTTGTGCGAACCTCTGATTCACGTTCCCATGTAGCTCCTCTATGCATGATGAAGCCACAGAACCGTCACCAATGAATAGTTTTTCCTCTCAAAACTTGATCCCTCGTGTCAACACACGACGCGGTCGCTTCTCATACGTGACATCCTCATTGACGTCAAATCTCCCCCAATCCAAAATGTGGGAAGGACGGGCTCTATTTCCGCAACATGGAACGCATGAAACCATTGTGCACATTGGCCAACCTCGGTGGCAAGGCAAGACGTATGCCACGGCCCCAATACGATGCAAGAATCTCAACGGTCCATGACTCTGTGATACTTGCCGCTCCCGAGCGGCATCAAAACCCCTCTTAGGGAAACCCTCAAGAATACGTGATCCCCAACAGCAAACTCCAATGGCGTTCCTCGGTCACATAACTCTTTGACGATTTTGTGCCATGAGTAAACGTTTTCTAATCAATACTACTTATCAGTCGTGTCACGAACCCAACCGACTTGCAGCGTTGTTCTCCAACTCAGTCCACCACGGGTGACCTACACGTCTTCGTATAACGCCATCAAAGGTGCCATCCCAATACTCGCCTGATAACTTATTGTTCTCGCGAATCCACTACATGTAGATGATCCCTCTCATGATCCCCCAAAATCAAGTACGCATGTTTTAGCATGTCCAATCTGAATCGCGCCATAAGACTGCGCCGTCAGTCTGAGGATGAAAACGGCCGGCTAACCCAATCTGATCCTAGGCAGATTGCATCCCCTTCAAAAGAGCGTGTAAAACGCGGATCTCTATCGCGAAAATGATAGAACTCGAACCCCCTAAGTCTAACGATCTCTCGAACATAAGAACACCAAGATCCTCTGCCGAATTTGACAAACGGATAGAAAGAAAATGCACGGATTTTTGTCAAACGATTCACTATGACCAAACGGCATCATGCCCTCTCATGATCTAGCAAACCCTTAACAAAGTCATGGTGTGGTGCTCCAATTGTACTCTGGCAACTGGTAATGTTGTAGCAAACCTGCTGCTTTCTGGTCGTTCGGCTTTCACTTGCTGACAAGTCAAATCACCTCGAAACAAATAAAGCAACAATCTTTCTCATTCGTCTCCACCAAATTGGGCCGACACAAATCATGATACATCTTTGTCCCTCCAGGATGAACTGCAAGTCGTGAATGATGAACTCATGAAGAACATCGTCTTTACAAGGCCAGAGGTAACAAATAATCTAGACTTTACCTCAAAACCCCTGTCCGAATGCAAAACCCAACTGTTGGTCCCTACAACCTCTAGCAATGCGATCGCAAATCGTCTTGGCCTCCACATCTTGCTGTTTGTGCTTCAAGACCCTATTGAATGATAGATGGTTCTGCAGACAATGTGCACAACGTATCAAACGCGTTTCTCATCTCCGAGAAGTAATCATCTCACCGATATCTTGAAGCATTTTTCCAACTCATGGATGGAAATGCTCGCCAAAAAACACCAATCGATTTTCCCTACTAAGTTGCATCGTCCACAACGTTAGCCTTTCCGGGATTGATATTGTAAATCGAAGTCATAGTCTTTTTTTCATGTACTCCATCCAACGCCGTTTGCCAAGTTCATTCTTTCTGTGTGAACAAGTACTATCAAACTCTTGTGGTCTGAAAACCCTTCAAACCCGCTCTCCGTACAAGTAATGCCTCCAAC
>CM018915.1:9840122-9842622 GCA_009663005.1 Actinidia chinensis | reverse complement strand
TTACATTATAAACTTGCTCATACACTTTGATATTGTCATATTTATCATTGTAAGTATTTTGTCAAAGAGTAATTAATTTAGAGGATTATTATGATAATTTTAATTATGCATTTTAATTGCAAACCTATTCACCCCCTCTCTCAGTTTGCCATATGGGGTAATAGGTGTTGATGTGTCGAAGGGTATCTCATTCTTCACAGGTTGATTGGGGAATAAGAGAGTTAGAGATACCAGACTAGCGAGATAGAGTCGAAGGGCATCTCATTTTAGCCTTTTTAGTGTAGTTAGTGGGGTGGGATGCCCAAGGTTAGATTGTTTGCTCTTTGTGTTGGAGACCGTGACATTAGAAGTCCGATCGTCCTCAGCCTTGTTCACTTGTTTCAACTATGGTCAGATGGCACTTTCAGCATAATTGCACTTTCGAGCAGGTTTTTTAACTGCATGAGTTCAATCAAAGTATTGTGGGAGACTTAATCTACTCTAACAGATTATGTTCGCTTGTGAGGAGTTCAAGCTGTAGCGACATCATGATCGGCTTTAGGGTTTAGAATTGAGTTTTAGGGTTGGTTCAGCTGGGGCTACAGGGCACTGAGAGAGACTTAGCACAATCGGGTTTTCGCAGTGACTATTTGGCCTACGCTAGATTTGATATAGTATTATGCCAGACCTTAGTTTTTGTTTGGTTTGGGTTAGAGATGTCTTTGAGTGGAAATATTTGGGAGTAGTGTCTTGTTACATATAGTTCGTCAATGTTAGAAATAAGAAATATTCTAGGATATTCCTAGAATATTTTCTTGATTTAGTTCCTAATTTAGGTTGATTTAATTTTCTCATTGTTAGCCTTAATTTGATATTATTTTCTTTACTGTGTATAAATACTAACATGCTGATACAATATGAATATGTGAAATATATAGTAAAATAGAATTCTTCTTTATTCTGATTTTTTTCTTGGTAATAGAGCCTATCCCTAATCTTTTTGATCCTAACCTTAATATTTCTTACCTGCGCTATCACTCTTCGGACCTCTGACAGGCCTCACCATCCCTATTTGGCCTTCGACAGATCTCGTAGAATCAGATCTAAGTATGATAGGCTTCATTGTCAATCGCTGAACCTTCGACAGGTTTCACCGTCACTTACCTGACCTCAAACAAGTCTCGTTGTCACTCTTTGGCCTTCGACAGACCTCGCAGTGACCTCCCGAAATCAAATCTGGCCTCGATTTGAGTACGATAGCCTTTGTTGTCACTCACTAGACCTCCAACAGGCTTCACTATCGCTCGCCTGACCTCAGATACGCCTCATTGTTGCTTATCTGATCTCCTTTACGCCTTGTCGTCGCTCCTTGGCCTTTGACAGCCCTCGTGGTGGCCTCATTTGACCTTTGCCACAGCCTTCTTCATCTTCGTCTTTGCTGGAGAAGCACTAATGGCCTTCAGCGACGACTCTCTTCAACGAAGAAGGGTCTGGCATGTGTTGAGGATCTGTTATGTGGCGTGGATCTGCTGTTTAAGGTTTTTTCATCTATATAAGTGGCATGTAGAGAGATAATGGATCGGATCTGCTGTCTGTGCGTAGTGTGAATCTGTTGTGTTGGGATCTCTGTTTGTCCTATTTATAGGACTGCTTTGTGAGTCATTCTTTTTTTTACGTTGGTACTTCCATCTCTAGCTTATTTAGTGTGTGCATAGTATTAAGGATTTATGACTTCTCGTGTTCCTGAATCCTCGAAGATCATCGAGACTTTTTTAGCTCTGATTGCTCCCATAGTTGCTCTCACACCTCGTCTAGATCTTTCTCTATCACAACACACAAATGCCCATCGTGTCACTAGTGTGTTGTTAAATGAAAATAGTTTTCCAGTTTGGTCTCACTCGTTTTGTCTCTTTCTTGGTGAAAATGGCAAAACTAGATGGATTATGGGTCACTACCCTAAGCTGGTCACTTTTGATCATATATATCCAAAGTGGAATATTTACAACTGTACTATCTTGGGATAGTTATTTAACTCCATGAAAGACTGGATTTACTACATGTTTATTTATAATGACAATGTTTAGAGTCTGTGGACTGTTCTAAGTCAGATGTATGCGCATACTCATCATGATTCTTGAATTTTTGAGTTATATCGAAAAATTGCCAAAGCTTCACAAGAGACTTTGAGACTCTCTATTGCTAATTATTTTGTCTTCCTTCAGCCTCGTTGGGAGGAACTGGCACAGTATGAGCCTTTGAGTGATTTTTCTACTGCAGTTGCTACCATTATCTCTCAGTAACTTGCTCTTCAGCATACATACCAATTTCTGATGGGTTTGAAGTCTGAGTATGAATCTCTTCGTATTTAGAATTTAAACACTTCTCTCGTACCATCCTTATATGAGGCCTTCGCTATTATTGATGGAGACGAGCATCGTCGTCGTCTAATTCAGGTTTTGCCTGCTATCTCTCCTGGGCCAACCCCTATTGCTGATCAAATAGCTTTTGCTGCTTCTGGCTC
>CM018915.1:9795122-9797622 GCA_009663005.1 Actinidia chinensis | reverse complement strand
GTAGAGGGCGGTTGAGGCCTCCTCGAGGTAGAACTCAGGTCGGTTGCTCCCTAGAGTGGAGGAGAGTCGAGACATAACCATTGAGCACCTATAAAAGTAGTTGACCGAACTGACCCAGATCATGGTTGATAGCAGGTTGATGAGGTCGGTCGAGACTATAGTACCTAGGCAAGCAGAAAGCTGGGAAAAAGGCTGGATCGGAGAATCGACGCTACCAGCTCGGGAGGGTCAGAATAAGAAACAACGTAAAATGCACTTGAGTGTGGACAACCACACTAACAGCAAGACAGTGGCGATGAGCAAGAAAAGGAAGTCACTCGAATGAATTGGGTCTAGAGTGGATCTCCGTTATGCGCTCAACGCCAAGCGAAATCGAGAAAGGGACTTGCGCGACAACATCAATGGCTGAAGCACGGCGGGTGAAAGCAAGGAGGTTCCTACATGCTCGGTGATTTGGTCAACCCGCATTGAGCAAAAGGAAGCCGCACCTAGGTATCAAACCTCGTTCTCTCGAGAAATCGAAGGACTAGATCCCCTTGAGAAGTTTACACTGCCTAGGTTCACATTGTATGACGGTAAATCAGACCCAAGATCCCACGTTAGCCACGTCAGGCAAATGATGGCCCTATGGAACCACATGGATGCCTTGATGTGTTGGGTATTCCCCTCAAGCTTGGGGGACCTTGGTTTAAAATGGTTTGACAAACTTCCTGTGGGGTCAACCGAGAGTTTTCATCAGTTGACCGAGTCATTCGTGGCCTGATTTGTCATCAACACCAAGGCGCCGAAGGCGTGGGCTCTCTATTGACACTGAGGAAGGGAAAGAACGAGACTATCCACAACTACAACGAGCGGTAATGGAAAACATACAATGAGATCGAAGAACGCTCCGAGGAACTGGAAGTGGCGAGCTATAAGCTTGGGCTGACTCCTGGCGAGTGGCTTTGGGAAAACTTGGCACTCAATCTTCCATCTGACCTCCGGGATCTCATGTCTCGGGTCAAAATATTGGCCCGGTTGGAGGACGACGTCAGGAAAGTTGAAAAAATTATGGGGGACACCCATTAAGGGCAAGAGGCAGTTCAAAAAGTGGAAGGAAAATTCGATCGATTTCGGATCACAGGCAGGGCAAGGCAAGGGATCAATGTGGTTTTTAAAGAACCGATATATAAGCTCCTCGCCCGGATTCGAGACAAGCCATACTTCAAAAAATCCGAGCCCATGGGAGGGGACCCTAAAAAATACAACCAAAGATGGAAATGCTCTTTCAAAGCAAATATCGAGGTCTTCGCGTGGACACCTTACGAGATGCCTAGGATAGATCCGAACTTCATCAGACACGAACTGAACGTTCTACCGGACACCTGACCGGCCAAACAAAGAAGAAGGAGATCTGCAACCAAGCACGTTGATGTAGTAATCGAGGAAATGGAGAAATTGAAGGAGGCGAGTGCAATAACTGAAGTTCTTTACCCGAGCTGGCTATCCAACACAGTCGTGGTAAAGAAAAAGACTGGCAAATGGAGAGTGTGTGTGAACTTCACAAGCCTCAACTGAGCCTGTCCTAAAGACTGCTTTTCGCTACCCAAAATTCATCAACTGGTGGACTTTACCTCAGGTCATGCTCTGATGAGCTTTTTGGATGCATACCGAAGTTACCACCGGATTGCCATGACCAAGAAAAGACCACGTTCATTACCTCCCGAGGCGTCTTTTGTTACAAAATCATGCCATTTGGTCTGAAGAACGCTGGGGCTACATATCAGAGAATGATCACTAAAATATTTGAGCTGATCCTGGGTAAGACCATGGACGCTTACATCAATGATATGGTGGTCAAGAGCAAAGAAGAGCCTAACCACATCAGGGACCTGACCGAAGTATTCGACATACTTAAAAGGCATAAACTGAGATTGAAGGCGGCAAAATGCGCCTTGGGGGTGGGTTCAGGGAAGTTCTTGGGGTACCTAGTGACGAGGCGGGGGATCAAAGCGAACCCAGAATAAATAACTGTGATCAACGACCTTGTTAGCCCAAAGACTGCGAAGGAGGTCCAAAAACTGACTGGAATGGCGACGACACTAAACAGATTCATTAGTAAGTCCTCAGACAAATGCCGTCCATTTTTTAAACTCCTTCGCAAAAATATTAAGTTTCCATGGAATGAGGAGTGTGAGCTATTCCATAGAAGTGACTTCAGATCTTTCACGCAGAGGACTTTTAGGTCTACAAGAAATACAATATGTGTTCCTTTCTAACATCACATGTAATCTACAACTACATCTCTCTGTTTTTTTGTTAAACCTAAACACTAAATTCACGTGTATTTAAATAGAGTGTTGTCGATTCCTTTTTTGTATTCTTTAATCCACATTTGACAGGAGTTGGGAGCGGATTTCCCCCCATCGCACCCCATACACTAAAAAATTCCAAAACTCCAAATAAAGAAACAAAGAGAAAAATATACATATACATGCGAAAACATAAACTTAAAATATAA
>CM018915.1:9785122-9787622 GCA_009663005.1 Actinidia chinensis | reverse complement strand
GAGCCGGGTGACCAGAGCCGTTGGACCGAGCCAAGGCAGGGTTGATAGCCGGTGACTGGCGTTGACGTTACCAGCGTTGACCGGCACGGTTGACCGTTGACCAAAACAGTAATTGCCTTTCAGTCCCTGGACTTTTTGTTAATTCGATTGGCCCCTGAAGTTTGGAAATTGCAATTTAGTCCCTGAAAGTTATGATTATCAATTTGGGTCCCAAAAGAGTCTGATTCGACGGAAAAGCCCTTTCTGAGTGTTCTCGGCATTCGGACTTTATCAGCGAGGTCGGTTTTCAAAGAATTTGCTTCAATTTTTAGAGAAGCAAAGAAGGCGGAGTGATTTGGAGAGCCCTAATCGCTTTCAGATGCGGATTACGAACCAAGAAACCAAGGAGGAAGGACAAGGAAGGAGATGAACAGGAAGACGATTGGGCAGGTCAGACAATGTATGGGACACGAGGTGTTCCATCATGTAGCACGATGAGATGAGTGTTGAGATCAGACAATGGCATTGAACACAGGGGTGTTCCAACATGTAGCACGATGAGACGAGTGCTCATGGGTTGTGGACCAAATTGGAAGAGATTGTACCGGAGAGGGGCATCTCAGAACAAAGTCTTATTGAGAAGGCTTGTGTTGAAGCTTCAGAGAGGGACTACAGTGGCGGAAACAAACGAGCGAGTTCAGAGGAGCCACAAGAAGAGGTCCAAAAAAGAAGAGGCAGAGAGGAGGTCTCAAGAAGGAGGCACAGAGGTCAAGAGAAGAGGTCAATGAAGAGATACCGCGCCAGATGATGGCGGAGGGCAAGAATCCAGAGGTCGCACTTTAGTTGCTTTATTGGCACCAGGAGAGACAAGAGAATTGTCCAAGGAATAAAGCACAAGATCAGTCTCAGAGGGGCAGCAACAACAGTAATGAGGCTGTGGATAGAGGATGTTCTCCTAGCAGCATCGACAGATGAAGAGTCAGAAGGATTTCTATTCAGGGAATTGCTTACCACTTGGCAGAAGACAGCAGAGGTGTCTCTACACAGTAGCATGCGAGGGACTGTTCGGGATGGCTAACGACGCGATGTTGGCAAAGGACAGTCCGGTTCCGCATGGCCAGACGGGAAATCCATGAAGGTGGACCGCGGGTAAGGCATGTTTCATTGAGATGCAGGAGTCGAAGCGATGAAAGCTTGAAGTAGTGGAGGAACACTCGAGTTTCTAAGGGAAAAACAGGAGAAGCTGCAGCGAGAAGGAGACTGGAAGGCTATACCGACTGAGGGAGAAATGGCCAGACAGGAGAGCTGTTGACCGACTAGGTCCAGTGGGATAGCAAGATGAATGGACGAAGGAAAGCAACCGTTGCACAGAGGCACGCAAAGCAAGCGCAGGAGTTACATGATGGATGTACTTGAAGGATCCATAGTGGAACAAGGAGCGCACGGAGATGCTTTGGATACGTGCGGAAGTCATGGCCAGACACGAGAAGGTGCAACCGCTGCCGGATGTCCATGAAGAAGTTCAGAGGAGAGAGACAGAGTCGATGCACAACGACAGGCCGCGACGCGCCGAAACGCTCTCTTCGCTCTCGATTGATTAGTGGACAGTGATCTCTTCAAATGGTACACAAGGAGGAGAGAGAGAGCCACGACGACTCGCAAAGTGATCATACTTTGCGGAGCTTCCAGGAGGGGAGAGCAGAGCACCTAAGTGAAAGGTGCATTTTCACTTCGGTTTAGAAGTCCATTCACTTCAGGAGAAGTGAGTTGCCCGTTGAGAGGGTAACGTATCTCAGATAATGTCTTGTAATCTACAGGGAGCGGATCAGAAGTTGTCGAGATGGATAACTTGAAGAAAATCAGATTACCCTCAAATTGGCTGGAGGGGGAGATTGTTGGGAATCCAGGCCCAATTGGAAGGAAAGCCAATTGGAGGCCCAACCCAATGGAAGGTTCAAGCCCATGAAGCCCATGAAAGCAAAGCCCAGGCCCAAAATCCAAACCTGCCAATTCCTTGCCAAATCTTCCTTTAAGAAGCAGCCTCCATTTGGAAATCTGTCAGAGACAAGTCTCTGATGTTAGGTAGAGGAGGAAAGAAAGAGAGGCAGAGAGAAGGAAAGAATGTCACAATGGAGGCCGCTCTTCTATTTAAAGGCTCCGTTTGAGAGAGCAGGGTGTGCGGGAGAAGGCAGTGGCATAAAAGAAATGTAATCCTTGGGGATTAACGGGAGCACACAGCATGTTGCGTGTGCAGAGGGGTGCTGAGAGAGAGGGCTGGGGGAGGCTATGGTTGCCTATGAGAGCACAGAGAGTCACCTTGATAGATCTGACTGGAGTGGGTCTAGAATTGGTAGCTGTGAGATCTGAAGAGAGACAGTGATATGGTGATAGATGAGAGAGTGCTGAGAGGTGAGTGGAGATGAGCTCCTCCCTATTGTACTCATTGTAATTCATTCCTGAGATAGTGAATTATTTGTTCTCTCCGTGGATGTAGGCAGATTGGACGAACCACGTATATCTG
>CM018915.1:9712622-9720122 GCA_009663005.1 Actinidia chinensis | reverse complement strand
AGGGCCAAAGGCATCGTTCACACAGAGGGGGCGATTGTTGAGGACATGTGTGAAGAATAAGTCCCACATCGGGATAATTTAAAATATAGTTGGCTCTTAATATACATTGGACGGACTCACTAGTACCAAGGCTTAGCCTTTTAAGGGGTATGCAGTTCCAAACGTGATATTGCGGCCAAGGAACGAATGTGAAGTAGACCTATGCAATTTCTCTCCAAAGGATGGGCCTTACATGAGCCATGGGGACCATTGAAGCGAACTCTTCCCAACATATTCAACAGTGAATTTGTAAAGTAGCCACCCTATTGGTAAAAGAAGGCACTACTACCACGCTTCAACCAAAAGAAACTTGTAGGAATCTGATTCTTGGATAGAGAATTAGAAGAAAATTTTGTTGAACTTAACGTTGAGCAACAATAAAGGGGTTGTTGGTTGGTAAAGTTATATACTAGCCACTTGACTTCCCAAATCTTGTGAAACTTAACACTTGGAAAATCGTAAAGTAGCTGTCCAACCAAAAATCTGTAAAATAGTAATCCTATTACTCGGAGAAAAGGCATGAGCACCATGTTACAGCCTAAATGCACTTGTAGAAACAAATGATAGAGAAATCCAACCGTTGATTAGAGAATTAAAAGCAAAACACGTATAAATCATGAAGGTCTGTCCAACGGAGAATTTATAAAGCAGCCATCTTATTGCCAAAAAAAAGGCATGAGCACTACAGTACTTTAGCCTTAAAAAACCTGTACAACCAATCAACATGCAAATCAACATAAGAATATGGGACTAGAATAAAACTTGTCAAGCATAACACTTAGAAATCGTAAATGGGTTGAAAAGCAAGGAACAAACACCTTGCTCTATCCTAAAAATACTTGTTAAAACAAACGCCACACAAAACAGAACCTTGGATACAGGATTCGAAGCAAAGCCTGTCAAACACAATACTAACAAAGTTTTAGAGGGCAAATTTGTAAGCAAGTCTTTGAAAGCTTGGGAAATGGCACAATACCTCACTCTATCGCAAAGAAATTTCTAGGAACTCAATGCACACAAATCCAACCTTTAGAGAATCAAAATAAAAGTTGTGAAATCAAAATCTTAATCAAGTAATTTTGAAATATGTTTTATATCACTTTAATTTGACGATGTTTCGTTTTGTTTTTTTGTTACAGCTGAGCGATGGATTGAGTTGTAGATGTGGTTTGGGCAAGGAATTATTTGTTTTGTTCAGTTTTGTTGGGGTACGAGACTATTAGATAGTTTGAGTGGATTTTTTGTATTCTCGAAATTGTTATCTATGTTTCTTGTTATTTGGAGAATTTTTATGTATTTAGATATTTGGTTTATTGGGATATATGATGAAAAAAAAAAAAAAAAAAAAAAATGATAAACATTTTTTGTCTCCATGTTGTGTTATTTTGATGGATATAATATATGTTTGAAATATGTAGTTTTAAAATTTGGTATACAGGGCAAAATGAAAAATGAAAATAAATGCTTCGCTGGGTTATACCTTTGGCGACGAAATTAGTCGGTCCTGTTGGACACTTTCGGCGATGGGAAACACAGTGGCCGAAGGGCTACACAACAGAGCGAAAAGATCCCATCAGCCATTGACATAGCATCCTTTGGCGACAGAATAGGTTTGAGTGATGAAATATGTCGCTATTGTTGTCTTTCTGCTACGCTGGGATCATTCTGTCACCGTTAACTTCTAGTGCTGAGAATATGGTGACGTTGATCGCTATTGTTATTGATTGCGTTGCTGAAAGGTTTTGGCAACAAATTTTGGCATTGCTAAAGATGATTTTCCTTGTAGTGGATCCTGGAACATTTGTTTTAAAAAAAAAGTATTGCGGATAAGTTACTATAAGTTAATTTTAATATAAGGATTAATCTGTCTTAAGATTGTTGGACAATAATCTGTGCAATGTGTGAATAGACCTATCAATACAAGTATGTTTGGATGATCCAAGACACTGCATCAATACCACTAGTAGACTTAGAATCCTTTATATCCGAAATCCACTTTGCGTCACTATATCCTTCACGTATTGCTTGATATTTAGTGCAGTACAAACTATAAGTTTGGATATATCTTAGATATTTAAGAACCCTAACTATGTCTTTCCAATGATCTATTCATGAATTACTTATGTACCTACTCAACTTACTCACAGCACCTGCAATATCAGGTCGAGTACAATTCATTACATACATCAAGCTACCAATTATCCGAGTATATTCAATTTTAGATATACCCTCATCAACATTCTTGGATAAATAAACAATCATATCCACAGGAATTTTAGCTATATGCTCATCATTCTTACTGAATTTTCCAAGAATTTTCTCAATATAATAGGCTTGAGATAAATTATATCATTCAGATGTTCTAGTAATCATTGTACTAAGTATAACATCAGCAACACCCATATCTTTCATGTCAAATTGTTTGTTCAACATTTTCTTAGTATCATTAATCATTCTAATATCACTAACAATGATGAGCATGTCATCAATATAAGGACAAATGATTACATATCATTTGTTTGTGTCCTTAATGTAAATCCATTTGTCACATTCATTTATCCGCTTTTATTTTCCTATTGAAAATCCATTTGGATCCAAGTGGTTTGCAACCTGATGGAAAATCTACAAATTTTCAAGTATGATTTTACAAGATGGATTCAACTTCACTGTTCATAGCTTCTTTTTACAAAATTGCTTTAGGACTAGACATAGCCTCTTTATAAGGTTGAGGCTCATTTTTCAATAAATATGTCAGAAAATTCGAATCATAAGATTTAGATGTTTTAACCCTTTTACTTTTTCTTGGCTCAGCTTTATTTTCCTTTTGATCTTGATTATTAACATTGTCAAGATCACGGGTCGTTTCAAAGTGATAGACTCCGGAAGGACTTGTAAGGAAATATTATGTTCAAAAAAGAACGATGCATTTTTGGATCAATTAATAGTATTCCATGCATATTTCCCAAGGGGGTTTTTTTTTCTTCTGATTTATGATCAGAAAGCGATAGTACTACGATTATTTGCTTAACCGATAAAGACACCAATTTACTTAATTTTGGTCAATCTAGTCTTTTTCGGTTCAGGGGCTTGCCACCTTCGCCAAAACCAAACACCCCACCCTTTAAGAATTATAGGAAGAAATTCTGCTTTTCAACATTCATAAAAGTATTTTATTAATTTTCTTACCGGGGTATTCATGAAGGAATTATTATTGGGCGATTATAAGAACTTCCTCCACAGTTCTAGGTGGTGGTAACCCAGAACTACCAACATAAACATTCATAATTTTCTTTAATGTTCTATTTTTTTCGCCTCAGTAACTATATTGTGCTGAAAAGAATAAGGTTGGCACATAGTTTGGTGTATATACTATGTTGAGACAAAAACCACCAAATAGTGATTTATATTCACCACCTCTATCACTTTTTAAACATCTGATTTTCTTACAAGTTGATTCTCAACTCATTTTTGTAAAGTATGAAGATCAAGCTTGAATCTTACTGACAGTCAAAACAGATCTAAATAATAATATCTAGGATAATAATCAATAAAAGTTTATAACGTACTTTTTGTCTCCTCTAGATGTAGAGATTTAAAATCACAACAAGTCCACTATGAACTAATGCAAGAGGTTCTCCAATCAATAGTAGAAAATAATTTTTTTAGTTATTTTAGCTTCTACACAAATTTCACATTTATGATGTGATTTTATATCAAACTTAAGTAGACAAACCAAATGCATAAGTCTACGCAAGGAATTACAATTAACCTGCCCTAATATACCATAGCTTAAATAAGAAGACTCGAGAAAATAAGTAGAAGATACAATTTCATTCTTCATTTTTTTTTTTTTTTTTTTTAGAAAAATAACAGAAACAAGTCATTTGTAAAAAAAAAAAAAATATTATAACTGTTATACATCATTTAAAGGTCATCATCATAATACCCTTTCTTATATATATGTCACTCTTGGTAAGTACAAACTTATCATATTCAAATACTAGCCTAGAGCCATTCTTGCTCAACAATGAACCAGAAATTAGATTCTTTCAAAAGTTTTGCACATGCATTACATTGTTGAGGGTGAGTTCTTTTTCAAATGTCATCTTCAGAACCACCTTGCCTTGGCCTACCACTTTGGAAGTAGAAGAGTTGCACATGTAAAGTTGTTCTCCATTAGTCATCTCTTGGTAAGACGAAAACATCTTCTTATTAGAGCAAATGTGGCGAGTAGCTCCAGTGTCCACCCACCATTTTTTAGGGTTGCCCACCAAATTTGCCTCTGACACAACTGCCGAGAGATTGATGCAAAAGATACAAGCACACAGATTTACAATGTCTATTTTAGTCACATGTACAGTGCAGACTTCTTGTTTGAACTTCCATGATCCTTGGGCTTGTTACGACATTCATTGGCCCGATGTCCGATCTTGTCACATTTGTAGCACTTTCCTTTGAACTTCTTATTTGAACCTTGAAATGTATTGTTACAAGAATGTTTTCATTTCTTGTTGTTCTTAGGCCCTTGTTCCAAAATATTGGCTTTTGACTCCATTAAACTCTTTCCAGTCTTCTTGTCAAAATTTTGGTTGTCTTCTTCTGTCCTCAACCTTACAATCAGTTCTTCTAGTTTAATCTCTTTATGTTTATGCTTTAAATAATTTTTGAACTCCCTCCAATTATGAGGTAATTTTTTAATTATTACAACAACTTGGAATGATTCACAAAGTGACATTCCTTCAGAATGTATATCATGCAGCACTAATTGGATTTATTGATAAATCAGACGTAGCTGATGTACATGAGAATACTATTATTGAATCCAGGAATGCATCATTTTTTAATCATGTATTCCTTACAAGTTGTTTCAGGAGTCTAGTACTTTGAAATGACCTTGTGATCTTGACAATGTTAATAATTAAGATCTAAAGGAAATAAGCTGAGTCAAAAAAAGTAAAGGGCTAGAACGTCTAAATCTAATGGTCGAATTTTTTAACATATTTATTGAAAAATGAGCTTCAACCTATAAAGCAGGTCATGTCTATCCAGGCAGTTTTTGGAAAGAAGCTATTAGCGCGAAATTGAATTCATCTTGCAAAATCATACTTAAAATTGTGGATTTGCATCAGGTTACAACTCTTGGATACAATGGATTTTTCAGAGGAAAATGAAATGTAATTGCTCTATTGATAGAGTATAAGCCAACTTGTGATTAAAGGGTTAGGCAAAAAGAAAGCTTAGAATACTTTGATATTGATTTACAATTACAAGAATAACCAATAATATTGAATGCTAGTAGCCATTGCAGATTGTATAATCTTTGAGATACATCAAAATGAATTTACAGGACATTTTGGAATGAAGAAATTACATATAACAACCTGAAAGGTTTATTTAGTCCTGACCAAGAGAAAAAAAAATCTACAAGTTTGTAAATCTTGTATGGATTAAAAATGAAGTACCTAAGCAATGAACAGGTGAAATTAAAATGTTATGATGTCAAATGGTTTAAGATAACGATTATGACAAATGTGTTTACATTAAGGACACAGACAATGAATATAATCGGTTGCTTTAGTTGTGACATGCTCATCATTGGTAGTTGATATTGGATTGCTTAATTTACTAAGAAAATGTTGACAAATATTGACATGAAATATATGAACAGTGCTGATGTTATAGTAGTATAAAGATTATTAGCACATCAACAGAATAATTATCTCAAGCCCATTATATTGAGAAAATTCTTAGAAAATTCAGTAAGGATGATAAGATATTGCTAAAACTCTTTTGTGGATGACTGTTCATTTAGCCAAGAATGTTGGTGAAAATATGTCTCAAATTGAAATGCCCTGATAATGGAAACGTGATGTACATAATAAATTGTACTCGACCTGATATTGCATATGCTGTGAGCAAGTTGAGTAGGTAAACAAGCAATCCAGCAGAGATCAATTGAAGGGCCAATAAGTTAGGGGTTTAGATAGGTAAGATATACCCAAACTTATACTTACACTACATAAATTTATGCAGCACTTAAAGGGGATTAGTTGATGCAAACTGATTCGGAATAAAATGATTATAAGTCTACATAGTGGTTATGTGTATTCACATTAGGTGGAGGACTAGTGTCTTAAAAATCATCCAACCAGACTTGTATTGCTAGATCTACTCCAATTTTCACACATTGCACAAATTATTATCCAACAATCTTATGACAGATTAGTCCTTCGCACTGGTGTCAACAGAATGAATGGACTCTGTCTCCCAAGATACAACAGTCAGAATCTCACTAATGCAACACTACAGCAGCCAGCCTGGCAAACCAATAACAGTGATGTCCTATCTTTATAGTATGAAAATATACAGAAGGGAAGTGCAGAGGAAGAGAAAGAATTCGGGTTACTAAGATATTGCCAGAAGGCGAAGGGGAAAAGCTTTTGTAGAAGAAATTCGACTAGCCGCCTGAATTCACAACCAGAGTGTTGGTTGGCCACAAGTTGTAATAGCCCACTTGACTCCAAATCTTGTGGGTTAGCTAGAAAAAGCAAAATTATGAGGGCGGTTGAAAATAGGTTGCTAAGGTGTAAATGGATAATTAAATGTTTGTTCGTAATAACTTACAAAAACAATGAATTCTAAATTTAGGGAAATATGTAAACAATGTAAATAGGAGAGAAGAGAAAAGCGACGCAAACGATTTATAGTGGTTCGAAAAATCTCGGCCTATGTCCACTCTCTAAGCTTCTCCTTGAAAATTCACTATTCTTTAAGTTAACTCTATTTTCAAGGAGAAGATAACTCTATGGTGCAAGAGATTTTGTCAAAGATAACTCTGTTTTCTCTATCACATAATTTACTTATACTTAGCAAGTTATGTTTCAATCTATCAACAAGTAGACATTCAAATAGGAAGATGGCTCCTTACCACATAACCTATACCCGATGGTCTTGCATTTGCTATGTCTCCGAAGTTATATATCCGCCATCATTTGAACTAGTGATGCGAACATAGATTTGCTCGGTCATATGTCTTTAGCCTCCACTATCCAAGTACCACTTTCTTTTCTTTGCTATTCATTCAATATACCCACATACACACAAGAATTACACATTGATTTTTGGTACCCAAATTTTATTGGGTCCTTGTGTGTTAGTGGCATTTTTCTTAGGGACTCACAGTTTTTAATCCCCTTTTAATACATTTCTTTACATAGCATAAATATATTGTATGACCATCAGTGTTACAAAATGCGCATTGAATTTTATGTGTTGTAGGTGGCAATACTTTTACAAATATATTTTTGTATAAATTTTATTTCACTAAAGGATTATATCCAATTCCGGCACGATCATACATACATCTTTGTGATCCAAGAAGTAAGTTTAGACTCTTTTGTCCCTTAGTAAATTTTTCAAGACATGTTGTCAAATTTAGAATCTTAGCATTAAGTTCATCGT
>CM018915.1:9680122-9682622 GCA_009663005.1 Actinidia chinensis | reverse complement strand
TAGCGGGGAATACCATAGTTCTAAATTTCAGCAATTTTTGGACTCTCATGGCTCAATCTATCAAAATCAGTTGTCCTAATACACCTCAACAGAATGGTATGGATAAACACAAAAATAGACACTTATTGGAGGTTGTTCGCACTTCCCTCATCGAGGCTCACATGCCCTTATGTTATTAGGCCGAAGCTCTTCTCTCTGCAGCATATCTCATCAATCGTATTCCATCCCGTTCTATCAACTTCAAGACACCCTTTTAAACACTTGCTGAAGCTGTTTGTTGCTCCAACAATCCCAAACCTTCCCCCTCATGTCTTCAGATGTGTTGCCTATATTCATCTCCCCAAATACCACGTAATATGTTAATGCCTCGATCTTTGAAATGTGTCTTTGTTGGATATGATATTCATCAAAAAGGATACAGGTGCTATTATCCCCCTACTAAACGCATGTTTATCACTATGGATGTTGTCTTTTATGAAGATACTGTGTATTTCTCCAAGTCTTACTTTCAGGGGGACTATCTTGAGGAAATTTAGACTCTTATATACAACCTTGAGAAAGATGTTATGGAAGTATCTGATCAAAATGTAGGTGATTTGAATCCTAGTGGTTAAAACTTAAATTTAAGTGGTGATACCTTACACAGTGACACAATAAGTGTAGAAGTAGATGAGTTGAAGCCTAGTGGTCAAACCTTGGATCAAAAAAAAATAAGCACCCAGAAAGCCAGGAAACGTCTGAAAATGAGTATGAGTTTCTCTCCCAATTGATACACCAAACTAAGGGTTGCTGAGGAATTCCTTTAAAGTGCCTAATCAAAACAGGAGACAGTTACCACAACATCTCACCAGAGGTAGTTCCAAAACCTAAATAATGACATCAGTTGTCTAACAAATAAGATATCCCATGAACCATTCTTATTGTCTACAACATCGCTTGTCACAAACAAAATCAGTCATTTGTCAATCATTATCTACTGTTATCTAATATCTAACAATGTGCAGGAAGCCTTAACTGATCCAAAATGGAAAGCTGCGATGAATGAAGAGATGGCTTCCTTGTAGAAGAACCAAACTTGGGAGCTCGTTGACCGTCCCTCAGGAAAAAAACCATTTGGGTGTCGATGGATGTTTACTGTGAAATACAAAGTTGATGGCACGATTGAATGTTTTAAGGCGAGATTAGTGGCAAAAAGATACACTCAGACTTATGGAATTGACCACACTGAGACGTTTGCACCTATAGCCAAAATCAACACAGTCCGGGTCTTATTATCCTTAGCTGCAAATTTTGATTGGCCATTACAACAGTTTGATGTGAAGAATGCATTCCTACATGGTGAACTCTTTGAAGAAGTCTACATTAGGGCTGTCCATGGGTCGGGTTTGTTCGGGTTCGGGTCGGTTCCTACCCGACCCGATAAAAGTCGGGTTGGAAAAAACTCACTCGACCCCGACCTGACTATCAAGTCGGGTCGGGTGGCGGTCGGGTCGGGTCGAAAAGTAAATTGAGACATTATGTACATTAACTAGTAATTGCCCGTGCCCACGGGCACTACAAAAAAAATATAAAAATCTACTTTATCCCCCCCCCCCCCCCATTTTGATGATTGTTTATCGCAGAAGAGAAGAACAAATACAAAAAATCACAAATAAAATAACTCTCAGTCACTTTTTAAAAAACGAACTAATCTTCTAATATAAAACTAACATAGAGAGTTATTTTTCCACCCCGGACATCCCCACCCCCTCGCATGTGACCTTTTTTTTGACTTTCAATTTTTACCCTCAATTCCTTTTTTACATCAAAATATAATTTTGAAATTCAATAATTTTATTTTTTTTTAATACCCTTTATTATTTTTTTTTACTTCACTTCGAAATTTTTAATATAAAAAAAATTATGATCAAAAAATTTTAGGAAAGTGATTTTCGCCACTTCCCATTTTTGATTTCGACACCCAAAAAAATAGGAGTGCAGAAAATCAAATACCATAATGGTAATGATTTCTTGCACTCTATTTTTGGAGTGTTAGAAATCAAAAATGGGAATGCGAAAATCAATTACCATTTTATAACCCCTTTATTTTTTTTTAATATCTCTTGATTTTTATTTTTTATTTTTACTTTTATTTTTAAATTTTTATATAAAAAAATTATGATAAAATTTTATAACTTTTTTTACGCCCACCTTATGTTTTTTATAAAAGAAAAAAAATATCGATCAAAATTTTTAATATTTCTTTAAAATTTTGATGGGTTGATAGTTATATGTTATTTGTTATTTGAGACTATACTTGAAAATTAATAATGTTATTTTTTCAGTTAATTTGATTTATCAATAAAAAATATATAAGAAAAATATAACTTTTAACGTATCAATAAGGTGTTAAATTCCATATTACATAAGAACATAACTTCTATCAATATCTCTCCAAAAGAAGAATTATATATTTTTTATACTTTTTTATATAAAAATTTGAAAGGAAAGTAAAAAAAAA
>CM018915.1:9660122-9665122 GCA_009663005.1 Actinidia chinensis | reverse complement strand
GAGAGTTTTTTGCTGTATATACATTCAAAGGCGCTGTTGTTTGTATTGTTTGGTATATGTATTGTATTCTAATTTATTTTGGGGCAATTATAAAGGCATGATAATCTGGAGATACCCGCGAATGGGAGATTATAATGGTTTCCCTAAGCCATTAATTTTAATTAGAACATTTGAAACTCCAACAATGGAGTATAGGACTCTGTGGTTTATTCTTCTTCTTGTGCTTGCTTGTTCTTTTTTGGAGCTGTTGTCAGAGTTGGTCTTTCGCGTTCTTGAGGCTTGGAAAGTACCCTAATTTTGGTGAAGGCATCCAAAAAAGGAAGGAGCAAGTGGTGGGTGGACCAAGGAAGAGGGTGTTCGAGTTGTCTGGGGGCAGCAGCCACGGTAGAAACTTTCTGAGGCAGCTGACAAGTGGTGGGAAGCTTATTGGACTCTTCCATGAAATCTTTGATCAATTTTGGAAGACTTGAGAAGGATGGTTACTTGATCCAAGTCACTTAAGGCGAGTCCTAAATTGATAAGAATAGGAATTCCATGAGATGATGTGTTTTTTTTATTTTGCTGCTTTTATTATCTTGCAATATTCCTATTTCTAACCATAATGTTAGGACATGATTTATTGGTTCTGTAGTCTCCAACTTGGACTGCAAAAGTTTCTTAACCAAAAGGGCCTGGTTAGTTTAACCTTCTGGACCTCGACCATAGGTTTGTGTTATCATGTTAGGACTATGCTTTATCTTATCCCTATTAATCGGAGTCCTATCCTATTTAAAATTAATTTGATAGGATAAGAATTCAAGAGTCATGACCTAGAATGGGAAATATGATTCCTAATTGTTTTAGCTCCTATTGAATTAAGATTCCCTCATTTTTTCTCAAATTGAATTTTCACAAAGTGTTTTGATATATTCTTTAATCCTAGTTGGCATTAGGGATTTTATGAATTCCACTTTGATTAGAATCTATTTTTTACGGGAATTACTAATTAAGTAGAACTCTTTTAAAAGTGGTTTCTCAAAAGTGTTTTTGAAAAACAAAAGTCCTTAATTGGATAGGGACTCTAAGAGTCCCTAGTTCAATTAGGATTCTTCTTATTTTTTAAAAGTGTCAATTTTAATTGTGGGACATGGACAACCTCATCTAGTCAAAATATCTTGAATACCTTGGATTCTTAATACCTTGAGTTAAGTCATGGGATTGACTGGGTAAGGGAAGATCAGATGTACTCCTAGACAAAATTAAAAGAATAATTAAGCCATTATTGATTAAGGTTAAGGTAATCATGTTGCATTATAAGACTCTCAAATTATAATAATCAAGTGGGAGCGGGAGTGCTAGATATCCATTGGCCTTTCCATTGTTGACTCCACAAAAGAAGGTGTTTGCGTATACCTCGTCACCATCGTGGGTGCTCCATCGGAGGCGTTCATGGTTTATACAATAACTGGTTACAAGATGTGAGTTCCTAGTGGAGACAGAAGGATTATGCGATGCGGGTGATTTCCCCTACGGAGACGCTGGCCCTTTCAAGTTATTCCCAAATTCCAACAAATTGGTGCACATGACTAATTAGATTTACCTTGTCCACCAATTGGGTGCTCCTTCGGAGAGTTAATTGTAGATTAGAAGGATTAAATAATAAAAAATTGGTTGTCAATTCTCATTGGCCATGAGATGCCTAGACAGCGAGAGTTGATTGGAACACTAGCATCCACACTAGTTGGTGTCGATTTGTTACCATGTCATCAATCTGGGGCTTATCGAAAGGGGGGACTAGATGATTCGCAGTAGCGAGTGAGATCAATGATCTTTTATGAGTGGCTAATGAGAGTTTGCCACGCTTTGCATTCATATGATCTAACCTTATGATAAATGCTAATGTATGTGATGTATGTTATTTTTCAAAATGTCTACTTTTAATCCACTTGCTATCATCCTATGCCAAAACAATTAACTGGACCTAATTATGTTTGAATGGGTGTGAAGGATCGCGAACCGGGATATGTGCTACTGCTGAGGGGTACAAAGTTGTCCTTACAACAAGGCCATGCCCATGATCTTCCAGGGGCTAGTGCTCACTGAGGAGGGAGTTAGAAGCAATATGAGCGATGACTAGGCAATTGTTATATCTTGGACTCTATTGATGGTGTGTTTCAGCAGCAAATTTGCCTATTGCCCACTTGCTCGGGATAGATGCTTATCTCAAGGAGATGTTGGTGAGCACGGATATTCTGCTAGGCAGATGTCATGAGACACCTATTGAAACACCAAAGATGGCAGAAGGAACTCCAGTTAATTGGAAACACTTTAAAAATTGATTTGGTTTTTAAATGAACTGGGGATCCTTAGTGCGAGAGTATGCGATTCTCAGATTGACCATAATATTTCAATCTTTGCCTGGACTCCTTTAATCAGTTCAGACCTTAACTATCTTATGAACAAAAACCACTATACTTTGTCTAACATGATGAATGAGTTGCAAGCGGCGAAGGTATCATTTAAATCTAAGAAATATGTTTAATGGTTTTGCTCAGGGCTCTTTCTAAGCTTAAGCCGAAAGGCAAGAAGTGATGAAGAAGAACAGGCCAAAAATGTCAACAAAGGGTGAAGCAGCCAAGGGGAAGTTTCAGATGGATGTTCCAAGGGAAAAGTTTTCCACTGCGGCAAGGATGGACATGTTAAAAAGGAATTGCCCAGCTTTCATTGCCGCCAAATAAGAAGCAAAGTATGATTGCGCACTGGGGGCTGGGATGGAGCGAGACTGAGGAGAGGAGGGACAGGTTTGTGGCATACTCTCTCATACCTGGTGTGTTAGATTCGGGAGCCAATTAAATCATGTTGCATTAAATTTCATTGCAGGGTTTTTTTCCAGAGGTAACAAAGCAGCTTAGTGATAGAGAAATACACCTTGCACAAGTGAACATCAGCTCAGTTCAGCTTTAGCAGTTGGAAAGTAGTTAGGTTATCTTGCGAGATGGTTTGAAGGGTTAGGATTTAGGAATAGGATGGGGTGAGGAGGCACTTTACCGCAGGGTAAGGACCGACTGTGAGGGAAGGGAGGTAGGACGCAGCGAAAGCAGAGGATCCACTGGAGGTAGGAGCCCCAGCCCGAGCAGAGCATGGCGGGTAGGGAATAGGGAAGGAATTTGTTAGGGTATTTAGGATTAGTTTAGGAACGGAGGATAGGGAGTTAGTTTTAGATATTGTCTTATGTACCGGAGATTCGCCGAAATTTGATTTTTGTTCAGTTAGTTTTAATAATAAAGGATACTCAGTGACATTTTTTTTCAAATGTTTTTATTAAAAAGCATGGCGTTTGTTATTTGTTCCGGTACATTAGTTGATGGAGCTTTATCTAGTGACTCCTGTAACTATCAAGTTCCCACTTTACTAGAAACTGAAAATATGAAATAATGGATAAAGCAAAGAAAACTACCAGTAAAGAGAAAAGACCTTCCATTTAATTCAAATATCTGTGGCATCTTAGACTGAGGTCATATAATTGAATAGGATCCAAAAGTTGGTTAGAGATAGGAACCTCTTGGTTCATTTGGTTCTTTGAACCACTACCAACTGAGAATCATGGTTAGAGGGGACGGAAGATGACACAAAAGGCAAGTTTTCTGCCAAAGGTCAAAGAGCAAAAGAATGTTGGAATTGGGCAGTACTGTGTATGTGGTCCTAATAAAATCCAAGCGAGAGGTGGATATGAGTTTATTACACTTTTGTGGCATGATTACTCAGGTTTTGGCATTTTACTTATGCACCGAGTTGACGCCTTTGATTTTTCAGAGAGTTTAAGACAGAAGCCAAAAGCAAAAGGTAAACAACCTTAAAGACTTGATCAGATCGGGTGGTGAATACCTCTCAGGGGAGTTTGAGGACTATTTAAGGACATAGTGGGATAGTCTCACAGTTGACTTTGTACCAGACACCACAGCAAAAATGTCCCTATTGCAAAGAGGAAGGAACAGGACTCTTTTAGATTATGAAAGAAATCTATAGAGTTACTCAACCCTTACCTATATCTTTTGGGGGATATGCACTGGAGACAGCCATGTATTTTCTGAACTTGGACCTTCCAAGGCAGTCCTTGACACCCACAGAGTTGTGGAGTGGGGCAAAGCCTCGTCTCCAGCATCTCAGGATTTGGGGTTTCATGATTCTGTCGGGGAAAGGGAATGCTAGTAAATGCTAGGAAATTGAAAGCCAGATCAGAAGTGTGTCTGTTTGTGGGATATCCCAAAAGAACAAAAGGTGTGTATTTATAATCCTAATGAGCATAAGGTTATTTGTTAGCACAAATGTCATCTACTTAGAGAAGATTACAGATGAACACAAGCCCGAAGCTCAGATCGTGCGTGAAGAGGCTAGGACTCAGAGTATACCGGGGTTAGCAGAAACATAGCACCATATAATATCTAGCACCAGAGGTAGTACCAGATAATCAGTGTTCCACATACGGTTCAGACACCGGGCCTCAACGTAGTGGGATGATGCTAGACAACTGACAGATAATTGTTCTTGGGAGAAGAAACACACAAGGAAGAAACTTATGAAAGCTATCCAGGAAAGAACTGGATCCAATACTACACAGAGGTACAAGCTGTATAGACGCGAGTCATTGGCAAACCGCTATGAAAGCTGAGATGGAGAGTCGATGTACTCCAATCAGGTATGGGATGTTAGTGGATCCAACTGTCAAGTTAAACCCATGATGTTAAGTGGATCTACAAACGGACAAGAGGGGTCCAGAGGTAGAGTTGAGACTATAAAGCAAGGTCGGTGGCAAGGGTTTATCAAAAGAAGGGATCGATTATGAGGGGGGAAACCTTCTCACCGTAGCCATGCAAGTCTATCCGGATCCTGCCTCTCATAGCCTGCACATCTCGATTATGAGCTATGGCAGATGGATGGTCAAGATGGCTTTCCAACGGGCATCTTGCGAGTGGCAATCGATATGGTGCAACCAAGATGGTTTCATAGAACAAGGCCAAAAG
>CM018915.1:9650122-9652622 GCA_009663005.1 Actinidia chinensis | reverse complement strand
CCCTGAGTTAACCCATTAACTAACACAGAGAATTTCATCGAAGAAATACAGCTCTTTATCCAGCTACACCATTTTTTTCCCAAAACCCAGTCTCTTCAATAAGTGAAGTGTGACATCCCAGTTGACATGATCATACGCCTTTTCAATATCCAGTTTACAAAGCACCCCAGGCTCCTTACTCTTAAGATGCTCGTCTACACATTCATTAGCAACAAGCGACGCGTCTAGGATCTGCCTACCTCCCACGAACGCATTCTGATTCTCCGAAATCAACCTATCAATCACCTTGGCCATCCGCCTCGCAAGAACTTTGGCCAACACTTTGTAGATACAACCGATAAGGTTGATAAGTCTATAATCGCCAATGTACACCGCCCCTTTCTTTTTCGGAATGAGAACAATAAAGGTCGCATTAAGACTTTTCTCAAAGTCCCCCTCTGCATGGAACTGCTCAAAAACAGCCAAAATGTTGTCTTTTACCACTGGCCAACAATGCTGAAGGAAAGCTATAGAAAACCCATCCGAACCCGGAGCCTTGTCCCCGCTCAACTCCATCACCACCTCTAAAACTTCCTCTTCCCCAAAAGGTCTGACCAATCGATCCACCTCCTCCATATTCAATGAAGGCAACCACAACCCGTCTACTCTAGGTCTCCACTGTTCAGGTTCTTTGTACAACTTGTCGTAGAACCCCACAATACCCCTAGCCAGCGAATCCTGACCTTCATAAAGGTCATCGTCAACTCTGATCTTTCCAATATAATTGTGTCGACGATGAGTATTCGCTACACAATGAAAAAAAGCCATATCCTATCCTCATCTGCCAACCATATAGCTTTGGATTTTTGCCTCCAAGACGTCTCCTCCGCTATCAAGAGTCTTCCAATCTCGGCTTGCAACTCGCCCTACGGTCCCTCTCTTTCTCAGTTAGTCCCGACAACTGTTCTTTGGATTCTAGAGCCTGAAGCTCCTTACGTAAGAGTGGCCAAAGTAACCTCAACCCTGTCGAATACTTCCCTATTCCATCTTTTCAGGTCTTCCTTCAAAAGCTCGCACTTCCTGCCAGTTCTGTATGAAGGGCCTCTCGTGCACCTCGTACCCTCCCACCATTTCCTGACTAGATCCCTAAAGTCTTCCCTTCAACACACATATTCTCAAACGACATGGGGCAGGCCCCCTACTCATACCGCCTACACTCAAAAACACAAAGGCTTGTGTCTGAAAACTACTTAGGCAAACAAATAATGGCCCTGATATCCATATGACCGCCCTCCCACTTAGGGGAAATTAGATATCTATCCAACCTAGACTGTGCTAGCCCATTGCTCCAAGTAAAACAGTCCCCTTCCAACGGAAGGTCGATCAACTCCTCTTGAATATAATTGGAAAAATCTCACATTGCATTAGAATACGACTTGCCACCAGCCCTCTCATGAGGAAACCTGACCACATTGAAGTCCCCCCCCCCTACCCACGCAGTCCCCCAAGTCGCCCTAGCACCCGACAACTCTTCCCACAGCCCAAGTCTATCACTCTTGTTTTGTGGACCATACACTCCAGCAAATGCCCATGTCTTTCCATCCTCCACATTCTTGAATAAGCAAGAAATGGAATGAATCCCCACTAGAAAATCTAAACCAGACAAGAACCTTGAGTCCCACATTACTAAGATACCCTCAGTTGTGCCATCATCCCTCAAACACTCCCATTTCACCCATCGGCCACTCCACAGGCTTTTGATCATAGTCGTGTCCACCGCCTTTAGCTTAGTCTCTTGAAGAGATACTACACTGCACTTCCATCAATGCGGTAACCCTTTAATCACTTTTCGTTTATCTGGGATCGTAAGACCTATCACATTCCAAGATAAAGATTTTAAATCTTCTTCGAGACTAATTCTATATATGAACATGTCGGATTGTCCTCCTGATCCCCTAGTTCCCAACTGCGTCCCCTACCTTTCCTCCTACGTCGGGACACCGACCATCAAGATTCTTAAGCTCTATCAGCTTTACTCCTGCAGGCATCTACTCTCCTCCCTCCAAATCGATCTTAGCTCTCCACGTTGTTTGATCCTAGCGAATAACCGAGTCGCGTAGTCTTCCATGCCTCCATCAGGAGATGCCAAGGAACTCACAGCCACTTGGTTTTTTCCTAGCCCATGATGAGCAACCAAATCGTCGGCCCCTTTCCGAGGTCCAAGCGTCTCAACATCCAGCCTGGTCCATCAACCCGGACGATCGAAGTTAATAGCTCACACTTGATTATACCAAGGGCACCATGGCTAAAATTTCCCCCTCCGATGACGACCTCAGAGTGTAAACTCTCCTAACACTCCTGCTCTGGCCGAGATCTTCACTCGCCTCTACAAGACCTTCTTCTCCTGCTCTCTTCGATGTCGCCCAACTGATCGTCCGTCCGTTCCGACTTGAAAGGTGCGTCTAACCATACGGGACTCATTCCCATCTTCCAATGATGCACAACAAAGTTTTGGGCCCCT
>CM018915.1:9632622-9640122 GCA_009663005.1 Actinidia chinensis | reverse complement strand
GAAGAAGTTAGACCATCTAAGCTATGAGAAAGACTAGGTACTTGGACCATACCATTTTACATTTACAGGTTATATTTCATCTACATAACTTCCCGAAAATCTCAAAACAAACTTTTTTACAATTTCTTCACTTGTAACACAACTTAATCTTGCATTTCTAGCTCCCTGTGGTTATGACCTTGGGATTTTCAAGTATTATGTTGCATTGATAGATTCCTACGCTTGGGAATTGCTTGCATAGGTAGATAGCATTGGATCAAAGCAAGCATTTTTCGATGCCATTGCCAGAGAACTAAACGCCAAGGTTGAGTCTTGTGATTTTCATCACAAGGGATTGTAAGAATTCTTTCATTCTTTTGTTTTCTACAGTAGTATAAATTTGCATTTATAGAGGGTACTCAGGTATTTTATGTATGTTTGGTTTCGTGATCATATTGGTAGATTAATTAGAACAGACCAACCACCTGAAACTAATATGGAGGGACAAGAAGAAGGGCAGATTCGCCTTCAGCTCCAAGTCCCTAATGAGGCTCTTGCACCCCATGGAAGGTTTATGCAGGATTACTTCAATCCTACCAGAGCATTAACCCCCTCATACATTGTTCTGCCCACGGATGCGCACACATTTGTTATTAAGTCGGGGGATGCCTCCATTACTTCCAACATTTTGTGGCATGGAGTGTGAGAGCCCTTACCTCCATGACAAGGAATTTGAGAAAATGGTGGGAACAATGGTAGATGGATTTCAGTGGGAAGAGATAGCCCATCTAAAGCTCTGCTCTTTCTCTCTAAAGGATAGAGCTAAGATATGGTTAAACTCAATTAGAGCTCACGCTGTCACTTTTGGGCTGGAATGCAAGAAGAGTTTTTTTAAAAATTTGCCCACATGAACAAAACAGCTACTCTTAAAAAGTTAATTTACAACTTCCAAGAGAGGGAAGATGAGTCTTTTTATACATGTTGGGAAAGATATAAATATTTCCTAAATGCTATTCCACATAATGGGTATGATACTGGCCAAATTCTAAGTTTTTTCTAAGAGGGAATTTCACCACAAATCCAGCAGTTTATAAACATGATGCGTAATGGCCAATTTATGCAGAAAAGCCCAAAAGAAGCACTGGATTTCTTTGATGAATTGTGATGAATTGGCAAAAAATAATCAAGCATGGGATTTTTCATACTCCGACGAGAGATCGAAGCATTCCTTAGGTCCAAGTACATCAGGACATAGACGGTACACGTTAAAAGAACACGATGATTTGCAGGCTAAATATACCCAACTGGTTAGAAATTAGAGGCTTTAGAATTGAAAAGGGTAAATGAAATTAGAAGTTCATCCATTGTAGAGAAACTCTGTGTCATTTGTGATAGGCAAGGGAATTCAGTTGTCGGGTACCCGACATTACCTGCTTTTAAAGAGGTATTGCAAAGTGGGGAGCAAGTTTCTGTCAATGCTTTGAATCAAGCACTTGAGTTTTTTAACTCCTCATTCTCCAACATGTACAATCCAGGGTGGCGAAACCATCCAAATCTCTCGTGGAGAAATGAAGAGAGTTCAAGTTTTGGGTCACACGGCCAAGCATCCGGTTCATCACAACTACCCCAATATGTGAATCCAATAGGGCAAAGGCCCTATGGACATCAACACCCTGCACCAATGTATGCAGCACGCTCCGCAAGGGCATCCTCCATAATCCCTAAATGTGTACCAATCTCCTCTTAAATGGAGTCTCAAGGACACACTGCAAACATTCATCCAAAGCCAACAAGCAGCATGGTCCCAAAATAACGAAGCCATTGGGGATATCCGCAAGCAACTTTCAAAGTTAACCACAGCAGGGGGGGCTGCAACATAAAAAGGGAAAATTCCCTACACAACCTCAAGCCAATCCCCTAGACCAACATAGTGTGGATACTTCCACTTCGTCCGAAACACACAAAGAACAACTTAAGGTAATTACTATGCTGATAAGTGGGAAAGAAATTGAAAAAATCATTTATCCCAAGACAGTTCAATTGAGGCTCCAAAATCATCCACAATGAGTTCTGAAAATTTGAAGCCTCCGAGTAGTGAACAAGACCGTATGTTGAGAAGGAAGAGCAAGAGAAGGTGCATTGCCCAATTCCTGCACCTTTTCCTCAAAGACTCGGAGCTCCAAAGAAGGGAACCATGAATGCTGAAATTTACAAGTTTTTTTAGCAAGTGAAAATTAACATTCCCCTCTTGGATGTCATTAAACAAACAGCCTTGCACTGTCAAGCACACAATGTAAGTTCAGAAAAAGGCGTTTCTAATTGAGCAAGCAAGCTCCATTATCAAGCCCCAGAAAAACCAACCCCCCAAAAAAGGTATAAAAGGACCCAAGTGTCCAACAACATGTGTAATAGAGATTACTTGCATTGAGCATGATCTGCTTGACTTAGGTGCAAGTGTCAATTTGTTGCCACTCTCTGTGTACCAACAATTAGGGTTGGGGGAGTTGAAACCCACAAATGTGACCCTCCAACTAGTTGATAAAAGTACAAAAGTACCAAGAGGCATGGTAAAAGATGTCTTGGTGCAAGTAGAGACAAGTTTTACTTTCCAACTAATTTTATTGTCTTCAATATCCAACCGATAGTCTATTCGGGCACTCAAATCCTAGTGATTCTTGGCCGCCCCATTCCTTGCAACATCCGATGCTTTTATTCAATGTAGGAATGGAGTGATGAGACTAGCCTTTGGGAACATGACTTGTGAGCTAACCGACTTGTAAGCTAACCATCTTCAATGTGGCCAAGCAAGTGGGGGATGAGGGTGAAGTTCATGAGGTTAGTTGCATAGACAGTTTGGTGCAAGATTGTATGGACACCTCACTTCATACCGACCTGTTGGAGTAATGTCTTGTATCTCCAACATCTATGGAGTACAATTTGAGTGATGAGATTGAGTCATTGTACTCATTGTTAGAATTAAGTGAGGTTTGTGAGTTAAATGGATGGCACCCAAGTTTGAAGAATTGCTGAGAGGAGAATTTAGCCTTCACGTGTCCACCCCCTACATTGGAGTTGAAACCCCTTCCATCTACCCTGTTTGGACAGACCACCACACCCCGCCGCGAAGGGAGGACGTCGGAGAGGGGCAGTCCGAGGGGAGGGCTACACGCAAAGGGTGGCGATCGAATCTAATGATTTGGAGTGGTGTTGGTAGTTGATCTAAAATTAAGTTTTTCAAGGAGAGGTTGTGGCCATCAGTAGAAAGGTTCGAGTTAATTGGTGGCCAAAGGTAGGAGCATATAGGTAGAGGTGGGAGGGATTCGGATCCTCTGAAGTGTAAGGGTGTATGGAATGTTTCTGCAGTGTACAAAACGACGTCATTTTGTACACTTTGGGAACACTCCACAATTCTCATACTTTAGAAGAGGATTCGAACTCGAGGGGGAAGGGGTTTTTTTTAGGAGAAAAGGAAACATTCTCAGTGGTTATTTCCTCCCGTTTAGATGAGACTCAGTAGGCCGAGCTCTTGGTTGTACTGAAAAATCACAAGAATTCCATTGGGGCTGATATTAAGGGTATTAACCCCTTGATTTGCACACACCATATTTACTTGGAAGATGATGTCAAGTTGTCTCACCAACCACAGCATTGGTTGAATCCACATGAAAGAAGTGGTACGGAGCGAGGTGTTAAAACTCCTAGATGTCGGGATTATCTACACGTCCCACGCAAGTAGTTTCAAAGAAGTCGCGTGTGACAGTAACAAAGAATGAAAGCGATGAGTTGATACCAACTCGTGTGACCACGGGTTGGAGAGTTTGAATTTATTATAGAAAACTCAACTCATGCACCAGGAAAGACCATTTCCCTCTCCCATTCATTGATCAAATATTGGAGAGAATGGCAAGCATGCATTCTATTGTTTCATGGATGGATATTAAGGGTATAACCAGATTGAAATAGCTTTAGAGGACCAGGAAAAAACTACCTTTACGTGTCCTTTTGGCACTTTTGCTTATTCAGCTTATGCCATTTGGATTATGCAATGCACCTGGTACTTTCCAACGATGCATGATGATGATTTTCAGTGAATTGTTGGAGAAGGTGGTAGAAGTTTTTATGGATGATTTTTCAGTTTTTGGAGATTCATTTGAGTCGTGTCTCTGACATTTAGAATTAGTGTTGGAAAGATGTGAAGAGAAGGGAATAGTTTTGAATTGGGAAAAATGTCATTTTATGGTTTCCCAAGGATTGGTGTTAGGCCACATTGTGTCCTCCAAGGGGATTGAGGTTGATAAGTCCAAAATAGAGTTGATTTCCAATTTACCTACGCCCAAATGTGTCAAAGACGTTAGGTCATTCCTGGATCATGCGGGTTTTTATAGACGATTCATAAAAGAACTTCAGTTGATCTATCGTCCTTTATGTGCCCTCCTTGTTATGGATGCTCCATTTGTTTGATATGAGGGTTTTGAGGCTCCATTTGTTTGCAATCTGAATTGACTTCGCCTCCCATTATGCAACCTCCAGACTGGAGCCTTCCTTTTGAGCTAATGTGTGATTCCAGCGATTATGCCATTGGAGCAGTTTTAGGGCAACACAAGGACAAAAGGCCTTGTGTAATTTACTATGCTAGCCGGACTCTAAATGACGCACAAATGAATTATATTACAACTGAGAAGGAGTTGTTGGCCATAGTTTTTGCCATAGACAAGTTTAGGTCATATCTGATAGGCTCACCTATAGTGGTTTTCACCGACAATTCTGCTTTAAAGTATTTCATGGCAAAGCAAGATGTTAAGCCACGTCTGATTAGGTGGATTTACTACTCCGGGAGTTTGATCCGATAATCAAAGACAAGGAGTAGAAAATGTTGTATCCTACCACTTGTCCCGCCTTACGGTAGAAGATCACTGTAGTCATATCATGATCCCAGACACATTCCCTAACGAGCAGTTTATTGCTCTTTCCAGTTACTCATCGTATGGTAATTAGCAGACATTGCTAATTACCTCGCCACAAGTCAAGTGCCAAGTCAATGGACTCCTCAAGAGAGGAGAAAATTTTGGGTTGAAATAAAAGACTTCTTTGATGATCTATACATTTTCAAGTACTGCCCAGATCAGAATATGCAGAGGTGTACCAAATTCAGAAATAAATGGTATACTCTCCTAAATAAATGGTATACTCTCCTTATGTCATACAGAGGCATGTGGTGGCCACTTTTCTGCTAGAAAGACAATTGCAAAGATTTTGCAGTGTGGATTTATTAGCCAACCTTGTTCATGGATTTCTTCGAGTTCTACAAGACTTGCGATAGTTGTCAGCAGTTGGGAAGTGTGACCCTGCAAAATATGATGCCTATGTCTACCATACTTGTCATTGAGATGTTTTATTGTTGGGGACTGATTTTATGGATCCGTTTCCACCTTCCTTTCACCACCTATATATACTTTTGGCAGTTGATTATGTTTCTAAGTGTGTTGAGGCTATCCCCACTCGAACCGATGACCACAAGGTTGTGGTTAGATTACTTAAAGAAAATATTTTTTCTCGGTTTGGGATGCCTAGGGCGGTCATAAGTGACCAAGGGACTCATTTTTGTAATAGGCCATTTCAGACGTTGATGACAAAGTATGGCATTACTCACAAAGTATCCACCGCCTATCACCCGCAAACCAATGGACAAGTCGAGCTTACTAATAGGGAGATAAAGTCAATTCTTGAGAAAACAGTTAACCCAACCCATGAGGATTGGTCACTTCGTTTGACTGATGCCTTTGGGGCATATTGTACTGCTTATAAGACCCTTTTGGGCATGTCACCCTATAGGCTTGTTTACGGCAAGGCTTGCCATTTGCTAGTTGAAATGGAACACCAAGCATATTGGGCCATTAAGCAATTGAATTATCGTTTTCCCCAAGTCGAGTTCCATAGAAAACTCCAAATGAATAAGCTCGAGAAGTTGAGACATGATGCATATGAGAACTCCTGAATTTACAAGAAAAACGTCAAGGCTTTTCATTATAAGAATATGATTCGCAATACTTTTGAACCAAATTAGAAAGTTCTCTTATACAATTTCCGTCTCCATTTTTTTCCCAGCAAATTGAGATTCCATGAGATTGGACATTACATTGTCCGGACGGTTTTTCCACATGGGGTAATTGAAATAGAAAATCCTACGAGTGAAAATACTTTTAAGGTGAACGGTCAATGTCTTAAACAATTTTTAGGGAATTTTGCAATTGAAGAAACCATTGAGGAGCTTGGGGATCTTCTCTACCAGGATCCTTCCATTCCATAAGTTTGATGCATCCATCATGTACATAGAGTAGAGTAGGATTTCTTTTAGTGTTTGCTTGCCTTCCTTTTTGTGTTATCTTATTAAACTTCACCTTTTTAGTATGTGTTCTAACATCCGTTTTGCAGATTTAACAATTGAGTAATGCAAAGGTGGCTTAAACGACAGGTGATTGTACTATTTGAAGGGATGTTATGCTCACAAGTGACCCATTCCCTTTTGTTTTAATAATTGTTCTCTTTTAGCATTATGGACACTTCACATTTCAAGTTGGGGGTGAGGGTTAGTTTTTGATAGCATGTTTTTGCCTAAGTAGTTGCGTTGCTATAAAGTAGTGTCAAAAATTTTCAAGTTTTTGGGTGAATTTTTGCTTAATCAATGGTTTAAGGATATTTGACTCTAAGTATACTCATTTGAACTATTAAATCCGGAATGATGCTTAAATTTTGATATTATGCTTGTATATTGGGACATTTTTGCGTAAGTTTAGCATAAGCCAATGACCAAAGTTGAACTACTATGCATTCATGAAATCTTTGGTATAAAAGAGTGGAGACTTAATTACCTATGCATGAACTGTGAGCCTCTCTTTTGACTATGGGGACATACTATTCTTGTTAAGAGCATGGCAAGATGTATTTGGCTTCAATTTTGTTCATTACTTGACTTATGGCACTTAGAGAATGATACAATGGCATTCTTTTCATTATGAGACCACATATTTTGAGTCTAACTCCTTTGGACCATAATTGAGCCTATACACTTGTTAAAAAAACATCATTCTTAAGACTAGGTATCCAGAGTCGAGGGAGGAGGGTGGAGGATTGGGCTTTGACACAATGAGTGGGGTTGGGAGGTGTTGGTGGTGCTTAAAATGATGGATCGGGGGTTGTATTGTGCAAGAAATGAGTGGGGGAAGATTTGGCTTGAAACTTGAATTTTGTGGAGGACAAGTTCAACTGGTAGAGCATTTTTGTTCTACCGGGAGAACATGAGCAGAACATATGGGAAGGCATTCCCAACCAGTTGGACCGGTAGAACTAGAACAAAATGTTTTAGCGAGGAATTCTCAACCAGTTGAACTAAGCATGTTCAACCGGTTGAGGCATTTCTTCAACCGGTCGAGACGAGCAGAAAAGCCCAAATTTCAAATCGCAGCCTTCGCCACTTTAAAAGTTTAAATCCCATTCTCAGCCCTAATTTCAAACCACCAAAGG
>CM018915.1:9615122-9617622 GCA_009663005.1 Actinidia chinensis | reverse complement strand
TATTTATATATGAGAACATACTTAAAGTGTTAAATATGATTGACTCTAAAGTTCCTATTTTATGGTGTTTTGCATCATAAAATTATATGATGCTCGCACCATGAACTCGTGTCACGTATGCGTGGTAGTGGGATGTGTAGCGCACTTTGCACTTAACACATCGGCACGAGCCGCCATAAGGCGCCTTTTCTTACAGCCACTTGGTGACAAGTGATAGTGACGTGGCACACATATGGCGGTTGAATTAAGTGACCATTGGTGGTGACGTGGCACATATGTGGCAATCGAGTTAATTGACCATTAATGGTTAATTAATCAAGGAATGTGATGGTTAGTAAGGTTGCGATCACAACCGTTGATTGTAACTAGTATGATCGGACGAATATAATCAAATCCAAAATATTATGATCGTACGGATTGATCCAACAGTCACAATTAGCTGTGAATGATTGTGATTAAAGGGGTACATATTAGCATATAAATAAACCACCCCTTGACCTAATTATATACAATAAAAATACAAGATTACTTCTTGTTTATATTTCTATACTTGAGTATTTTTTTAAAATTCTGTTATTCTACAAAAATAGAATTTCAATGGTTATCGGTTCTCTTTTATAAATTAAGCAGATATTTTGACTGTTTTTTTGTGCAAACACAGACAGTAAAAATAAAAAGTTCAAGTTTCATTGTATCTTGAAGGCAGATTTGTTGTAACCCATGCACACCTTCTGATGGAGATAAATATTGTCTTTAAGAAGCAACAAAGTAACGCACCCGAAATGCATAGTTTTACTATTTGAAGATATTGCCAAACTAATTTCTTTCCAGCAATCTAAATATAATATCTTGCAATGGCAATGTCTCTATAAAATATGACACAAGATTTTGTGAAACTTGATCAGTTTGATGGTGGCAATTTTAGGTGTTGGAAAAAAAATGCATTTCCTCCTTACCACACTAAAAATGGTCTATATTCAAATCACACCAAGTTTAAAAGAGAAAGATGATGAAACATTAGAGCAGTCCCGAGAAATGGTTAAATGGAAAACTGATGATTGCATTTGTTGAGGACACATCCTTAATATCTGATACCCATTTTGATGTCTACCAAAATTCAGATACGGCGAAGGAATTTTAGGATACACTACATGTTAAGTATTAGACTAACGACGCAATACATAAGAAAGTTTCTTGTTAGTCAATTCATGAATTATTGTATGGTTGATAATAAGTTTGTCATTGATTAATTACATGAGATACAACATATTCTCAATTAGTTTAAATTTAAAAATATGAATATGGAAAAACCAATTGTTGTATCTTTTGTGATTGATAAACATCCTCCATCATGAAAAGATTATAAGAAATAACTCAAACACAAAATCGAGGAACTTACTCTTGAATAATTAACTCAACACCTTCGAGTAGAGGAGGAAACTAGACGCCATGAGAATAAGGATGACCCCTCTAAAGTTCATGTGGTGGCGGAAGGTCTAACTTCTAGCAAGCAAAATTGTAAGCATAAGTTTCAAAGTCATTATGGTCATGAAAAAAGGAAAAAACATGATCTTAAAATTGTAGGTTGCTGGAATTGCGGCAAGCCTGAGCACATCAAAAGAGATTGTCGAGCCCTAAAAGGGAAAAAAACTAGCAGAAAACCAGTAGTATTAGAGGCAAAGAATTCCAAATTCGTTATTGTCATTTTCGAAATTAATATTCTTGAGGATAATGGAGATTGGTGGATTAACTCAAGCGCGATAAGGCATGTGTGCAATGATAATAAAGTTCTTACTAACTATGATTTAGTTGAAGATGTCACTGTTTTCTACATGGAAAATATATCAACTATGTCTATGAAGGGAAAAGGAAAAGTGGATTTAAATTTCAATTCTATCAACTTTGACACCTACTGATGTGTATCATGTATCAGAAGTTAGAAAAATTTTCGTATCTGAAAACTTGCTTAATAAGCATTATTTTAAGTTAGTGTTTGGTCAAACAAGTTTGTTCTGTCTAAAATTAGTACTTTTGTTGGAAAGAGATACTTGTACGAGCGAATGTTTAAATTGAATATTAATATAGTTTTCTCTACTTATGTGCTTGACTCTCTTTATTTATTACATATTTGATTAGGTCATATCAACACTAGAAAAATGAAGTACATAATTAAATTAAATCTAATTCTTACATATGAGATTGGCATGGTTGATAAATGTAAGATTGTATTCAAACTAAAATCACTAGAATGTCATTTCCTAAAGTTGAATGAATATTATTTTTACTTGAATTAATAGACAATAATGTATGTGATTTTCATAGTACCCTTACTAGAGAATGCAAGAAATATTTCGCCACGTTCATAAATGATTATTTAAAATTCTGATATATTTATTTATTATATTCAAAAGATGAAGTTTTTGAAAAATTTAAAATATATAAAACAAAAGTTGAAAATCAATGTAGAATTAAGATCAAACGTCTTAGGTTTGACAGGATG
>CM018915.1:9535122-9540122 GCA_009663005.1 Actinidia chinensis | reverse complement strand
CTTAATGTAATTTTGAAAAAACCAATTCACCCCCCCTTGGGTTGCTTATTGGAACAAACAATTGGTATCGAGAGCTATTAATTTCTATTAAGGCTTACATCATAGGAAGAGATGCCATGGCAACCAATTTTGTGAAACTCAGTGCAGGGTTCATCCACAAATAGGCATACCTGTTTATGTAACAATTATATTACTGGAAGAATAGAATAGAATCTCTGTCAATCTGTGACTATGATTTGTGTGAGTCATGGCGTACTGGTCCCTAAAACCCCAACCATAAAATTGAAGGAGGTGGACACTCCTAAACCCAGTCCACTTGGGATGGAAATGGATTTAAATATTGCAATCAAGTCCTAATGACTATGAACCTCTCTATGTGTTGTCATGTAGCCCACATGGTATAATAGAACTGCTCAACTTGATTGGCAAAAACAATTTGGGATAGATTAGGAAGTAACCCCTGAAGGAGCTATTCCTTAAGGAGTCTAAAAATCAATATCTGTTTTATAATTCATGAATTTATTTAGCATAAAAACAAATGAATCAATCACCGAAATATTCACAAGATCATGATATGATTATGGCTGAAAACTCTTGGTAAGGTTTACCTAATAATGAGCAGGTGAGAAAGCTCTGGAGATCAATACCAAAAGCATGGGAAGCTAAAGTCACAGGCAATTTAAGGAAGAAAAAGATCTCAAAACTCTAGCCCTTGATGAAACTTTGTCTCTCTTATGACTATGGAGCTCACTCACACACAACATGCCCAAAGATGAGGAAAGAAAGAGACAAAAACCGTAGCATTCAAATCCACAACTCAAGAGATGATCGTCAAGTGAAGAAGGACGATGGGAGAGAAACTCTTGTCACTAGTTAAATTCAAACGATTCATGAAGAAGAAATGGAAGAGGAGGAAAAAGTCATGATAGAAAAGGCGGATGCTAACAAAGAGTCGTGAACAATATATCCTATTTATTTGATGTAACAAACATGGACCATATGAAAGCCGAATGCCCTTTATCAAAAAGAAAGAAAAGAGGAGAAGTGAAAAAGGGTAATGGCGGCTATTATGACAGGAGCGATGATGAAGAATTCGGATCCGAAGATGAGGCCGAACCGAAAGAAGTTGCAAATCTTTGTCTAATGGCTTATGTTTTGGGGATAAATGATGAGTGTGCCTTACAAGCCCCCCCCCCCCCCCCCCAAAATGACATTTTTTTTTCCCAAAAATCAATGGTACTGGATAGAAGGTGGCTCAAGCATATGATGGGAGATGAAACTCAATTCACATCGCTAAAAACCAAAGGATGGAGGATTTGTGACCTTTGGAGACAACGGCCAAAGGAAAAGATCATCGGAATAGTTTGTATCGGTAAGAACTCATCACCTCTATTGAAAAATGTGCTTCATCTTGTTAAAGGATTCAAACACAATCTTTAAAAAGTATTAGCAACTATGTTATGACAAAGATATGCATGTTGTATTTGGAATCCTCAAAATGGATGTAATAGACATTAACAATAACAAAACAATTCTCATGGGGATTATAGACAAGACAATATTTACATGTCGATTTACAATGATCTATCCTCTTGTGAAATCAATGCCTTACCGTTATGAATAGTGATGAAAGTTGGTTGTGACTGATGAAGACTTGGCCATTTAATATGAGCATACTTGAAAAAGGTTCAAAAAAACATGATTTAGTTTAAAAGACTTCCTAAAATTCAAAAATTTGATAAGGACAGATTTGCTGATTGCTTGTCATGTATGGGAAACAAAATAGAATCTGTTTTAAATCCCTGAAATAAGCTTCAAACACTAGTAATCACTCTAACTATTGCATTGAACTTATTTGGACCATCAACTAACCTTAAGTCTTGGTGGAAAAACAATATGCACTTGTTATTGTGATGACTATTCAAAATTCACATGGACATTTTTCTTAGCTCATAAGACGAAAACAATTGTCTATTTAAAAATTTTATAAAAAGTTTTTTTTTCAAAAATTTAAAAAAGGCGATTCAATTACCTCAATTAGAACCGATTCCCCCCCCCAAATGGAGGGAAATTTGAGTTGTTTCGTGTAAACCTTTTGAAATATTTGTGATGAAAATTAGTTTTGGACATAACTGTTCAGCTCCTTAGAACACCTCAACAAAATGGGATTGTTGAAAGAAAAAAAATAGAGGTTTGCAGAAAGAAGAACCAGCTTTGTGAAAAGAGTTTACTAAAGTATTTTTGGGGCGAAACGCTGGTCAAAAATCTTGCTTACCATTTTAAATCGAATTCTATTTAGAAAACCTATGAACAACAGAGTCCCATGAGATTTGGAAAGCCCCCCCCCCCCCCCCCCAACAAAATCCAAATGCTTCAGATTTTAAAACAATTGGATGCAAATGCTTTTGTGATTGCAATAACAAATTAAAATTAATTTTAAAAAATTTGACGCCAAAAGCTGATTGAAGGAATCTTTTTTTGGGTATTCAATACATAGCAAAGTATATAAGAGTTTTCAATATAAAAGAACTAAAACTCTAGAGTTGAATAATCAGTCCAGTCACTTCGATGACCTTATCTTGATAAGGTCAAAAAGATTATCAAGTGAGGATATAGATGAAATTGAGCAAAACATCGAGAAATTAGATGAACAACCCACGCACACAAACGGATAGTCAACAAAAGGAGATATGAGACACAAGAAACTTCACTAGCAGAACAAAAGGAATGAAGATCTACCTAAGGAGTGGAATTTGTTCAAAACTATCCTACCGACAAATCCTATGGCTGATCCCTCATAGGGGGTAAAACTCTTCCTCGAGTAATAATATTTGTAATCACCTTATCATTTCTTTCCCAAATAAGATCAAAACGTTTAAAGATGCGAAAATGATGAATTTTGATAATGCAATGCAGAGGACCTCTTAACCATTTGAAATGAATGAGTATGGCATCTTGTTCCTAGACCTAGAGATCACCCAACGGTTAATTGAAACCATGGGTGTGGTTTTAGAAATAAAATGGATGAAATCCGGAATAGTTGTGAGGACAAGGCTCAGACTTGTTGCTCAAGTATATAGTCAAGAAAAGGGTCGATTTTGATGAAACCTTCACCCGATAGCTAGATTAGAAGTCATTAAATGCTTATTTGCCAGTTGCATAGTTAAAGATTTTAAACTTTACTAACTGTGTTCAAAGTGCCTTCCTAAATGGTTCATAAAATGAGAGGTATCTGTTTGAGGCATCCCCCGTTTTGAGATCAAAATTATCAAATCATATTTTTAATTATCTCAGGTTTTGTATGGTTTGAAACAAGCCCCCCAAAGGGCTTGGTAATGGACCACAGTTTGAGTAAATTTTTAATTGACAAAAAGATTTTCAAGAGGAAAATCTCCACTATTCTTTTTACTAAAAGTTTAAAAACAAGAATGCTCCTGCCAAATTTATGTTGCTGATATTATTTTCGGTGCTACTAAATAATCTCTTTGCAAGAATTTTACTAAGTGTATGTATGGAAAATTTGAAATGAGTATGATGGGAGAACTAATTACTACTTTCTTAGACTCCAAATAAAGGAATCAAGGAAGATATTTTTAATCAACCAAGCCAAATACATTAAAAATTATCAGAAAGTTTGAATGGAAGAGGCAAAAGCCAATAAATACTCCGATAGCACCTCAACCAAATTGGATAGTGACGAAGGAGGTAAATCGAGTGATCTTACATTTTATAGAAGCATGTTGGGATCTTTGCTATATTTGACTGCCTAGTCCACCCGACATTTGTGTTTGTGTGTACTTGTTGTGCAGTTTCATCAGAATCCTAAGGAATCACATTAATTGCTGTTAAAACGAATTTTTTTTTTTTTGATATCTTAAACACACACCAAGCCTAGGTCTATGGTATCCCAAGGACACACTTTTGATCTTTTTGGCCTACATACTGATGTCCGATTATGCGAGAAATAAAATTGATGAAAAGGAACAAGTTGGCGCTTGTCAACTCCTAGGCAAATGATTGTGTCTTGATTTTGTAAGAAGTAAAATTCCATAGCATTATCCACGGTGAGGTTGAGTATGTTGCAGCCGGTAGTTGTGTGCACAAGTGCTATAGATGAAATATTGTCCCCTTTGGTTTTTTTTATATTTAGAGGATTACGAGAATCTACATTATGATCATATTCCCATAAAATGCGATAATCGAGCGCGATTAATTTTGACAAAAAAATCCTATCCACACTCGCTGTACTAAGCACATTGCGAATTAGATACCATTTGATTATACGAGACCAGGTGCAAAAAAGGTGATATTGAACTTGAATTTGTTAAAACGAAAAAATAACTGGCGGACATTTTCAAAAAAACCCTTGAGCGAAGATCGATTTTTTACATGCTTATGAGGAGAATTAGGAATGAGCAATTACAATGGGATGAGAAATATTGAGGAAATGCCTTAAAAAGACTATACAATCTAAAAAAAAATTTACAAACTAACACTAGGCACAAAATAAAAAACTCTGCATTCTAAGTGTCGACACCCTTTATTTCATGTGTCGACACCTTAAACTTGTGTTTAATTAATATAAGTGTCGACACATCACAGGTCAAGTGTCGACACACAAAATTTTAGGACACCAGGTCTAAGTCATTAAAGGTAAAAGTGTAGACACCAGTAATTAAAGTGTCGACACCTAAACAGAAGATTTTTAAGTCTAAACACTTTAGAGGAACAAGTGTCCGGAACCTTAAAAAACATGTGTCGACACCTTGATGGGGATATAAAAAGGCATGAGGGCCTTTTCTCTATACACGAGACCATCCGTATTAATCTTTCATCTTCCTCCTCTAAACTTCCCTCCAAAACCGTTTTTTTGAAGACCCATAAACCATCCACAATCACACAAAACCGTCGAATCATCCTCTTATAACTACAAATTTTCGATCCTCATTCACAAACTCTTTGATTTCTCTCGAAAAATGGCCTCAAAAACGAGAAGATCC
>CM018915.1:9472622-9475122 GCA_009663005.1 Actinidia chinensis | reverse complement strand
ATTTGTATAGCCATGATTTATCCACACAAGAGTGAATGGCTTTTTTGTCTTGAAAATCCATTATAAAAATGTCTTGCATTGAAAACTAAAGAAGAATATATGTTATTCATTTGGTTTATAAGGGATGCTAAGATCTGTACCCTTAACATTGTCTCTATAATCCACACATATATTTGCTAGTTTAAATAGCCACTGACTAAGGTAGTTCAAACTTTTATGATGAACTTAAAAATTTTTAATGTCCAATTCAATTGACTTGTGAACAATTTTCATGGGTCACCAATTTAAAGCGATTTTAGTAAATTAAGTTGGTTTTTATATTAAAATTTTGAAATGGTTTAAATACGTTAACCGGACAAAAATATAATCGATTGATAGATGAACCAGCCCGTCTAGGTTGGATAATTTTATTTAGTTTTTAATGTTTATTAGTATACATTTTTGAATCCTAGAATTACTATTACCGTCAGGAATAAATTTTAATCTTTGATTTGATTCTTTTACTTATTTTATTTTATTTTTTATTTTTTAATCAATAATGAATTAGCAGATTTTCTTAGTATATGTAAAGCGATTTATTATTTGCTGACAATTGAGAATTACTACAATTGTTAATTCGCTTGTATAAAATGAATGTTTTTCATTTTTTATGATCTAAGACTTTCTATTTTTGACAATTAGAATGTATCAATGTAAATGAAAAATCAATAGGAGAGCGATGTTAGTAAATGCAAGTAATGTAATCAAGTGATTAACTATTATTTTTTTTTTTGTCCACGACCCAACCTATTTGTACATGTGGGACCACCCTTAACACATGTGTTATCGTGATTGGCTCAATGAGGTTCACTCACTAAGTCCTACTACTCAACTAGTTTAGGGATATTCTTACCATACAAGGTATTTATACTTTAATGTAATAGGACATGTTGAAGCGTATTTAAAATTATCCCAAACTGACGTGATGTACAAAAATATACAAATAATTTTATATTTTCTAAATATAAGTATTTACAACTATGATTCTGGTCGCAAGATCGGCACAACCGTCATCAAAACTATGATATTCAAACTAAATATCCCTATATTAAGTACATAGTATAAGACATCAAAAATCAACTAAGGTCATCCGCTTTCAGTCGCGTTTCACTTCGTTTTCATTATCTGAAATGTAGTACAAATACGTCTTAAGTACTAGGTTAGTGTGAATCAAATTATATAAAACATACTAATGCCCATGAAATTATATGTAATAAATTCATTTCAACACGAAGTAACTTCATTTTTGTCAATTCTTTCATCAAATCATTGGTTTATCTAGACCAATTACTCTTGATCTCTGTCAAGATTTTAAAATCGTATATGATTGACATTTGCACCATATTTACCCATTCAACGATCACCAAAAATTAAAAAGCGACCACAATATAATATGTGGCACGATATCACTCATGATTATCTGGCTATGATCATTCTTATTATATCACCTCTCCGTATATTCTTTGCTCCTAGCAGACAGGTACCTTCGAACCATGTGTTGTTTAAAATTTATTTTTCTAAAGTAATCATTTTTTACAATTCATGGCACATTTAAAACATAGCAAGCATTTAATCATAAAACATCATCATGTTTAATAAACAAAATTATACATGATTTAATTATAAAACTTTTATTTTTAAGTAAATAAAATATAATAAGACTCACCTTAGACTTATGTCAAACTCCTTCAGTGGTTGTTCGTAAGGTAAGGGGGTTTTCGGTCCTATAATTAATAATTTTGAATTTAATATCTCGCATTTATTGCATACTCTATTTGCTTAATTAAATTATCATTTAGTATACCGAGTTTAAGAGTAGAAAGAGTGCATAGGGTATCAAAGGTACAATTTTTTTTGAAAAACTGTCTTTCGTCAAAATTTGGCTAAGTGTGAAAAAAAAAATTGAAATATTATTTTCTTCAAATTATTTTTTCAATAATTGTTCTTTATACTTTGAATAGTCAAAACTGATTTTATGGGATTTTTATTGCAAGGTATACCTTCCCATTACAAGAAGAATCATTCAAAAAAAATTGTAGAAAATTATTTTTGTACCAAAATTGAAGTTTTACTTTTTGATTTAATATAAATTATATTTTTTTGTATTTTTTATTGAATCCAAATAGGAGTATTTTCTTATTTATATTATAAACTTAAAGTAAAAGAAAATGTATGATTTATTACTTTATTAAAATATTTTCAATGAAAATAAGTATACTGGCAGAGGATTGTGCCAAAACTGGGCCAATAGTTAGCCAAAAGCTGGGTCTGTCAAGTCTCGATCGGTCGGATAAAAGTTTGACCGGTCTAGGAAAAGTTGGACCAGTTGGGGACAAAGTAGTAGGTTCACTAGAAAGCTGAAACCAGGCGAAGAAAAGCTAAACCAGTCGGGGACAAAATAGTAGGTTTACTAAAAAGATGGACCAATCGGGGACAAAATAGTAGGTTTACCGAAAAAATT
>CM018915.1:9447622-9455122 GCA_009663005.1 Actinidia chinensis | reverse complement strand
TTAATGCATTTAAAATGTTTTCATTCAAATGATGGTTTTATATTATGGAATTGATAATTGCATATTATGTTGATGCATTGTGACTTTCGCAAATGCAATCTTTTTGAGTAATGGTTTAGAGAAAGTTTACGTAAAAAGGATTTTGAGAATGATTTAAGGGAAATAATTTTGAGAATGGGTTCGTGAAAAATAGTTTTGACAATGATTGAGGAAATGGTTTTGAGAAAGGTTAACGTGGAAATGGTTTTGAAATGGACACGCTAGATGGCATTAATGGGTATTGTAAACTTCGGTGAAAGTCCGAGAAAGAAAAAAGTCCTAGATGGCAAATGCGCAATATAGGGATTATCGACTCTTTCGGTTTGAAAGTCCGAGGAATGCGAATTGTGTATACGGATGCGACCCTTTCGGGGAATTGAAGTAGAAGCAGGAATGCAATTGTGTCATCGGGGATATATCGACACTTTCGGTGAAAGTCCGAGGAAATGCGATTGTTGTATAAGGATGCGACCCTTTCGGTGTGATGAGAAGTCCTGGGAATGGATTGTGTAGATTGTTGTATAGGGATTGTCGACCCGTTCGGTGATTGGTGAAAAGTCCGAGGAATAGGGAATACGGCGGATAGAGGGAAAAATTCATAGCTTACGGTGAAAAGTCCGGGAAGTTGACTAGACGTTTGTTCTCGATGCTTAGCGCATATGATGAGGTTTGGATAAGGTGGTAGCCTAGGTGTGTCATTCTAAGTTATTGGATATTACCTTTTTGAGAAAAAAAAATACATAAAATTGAGGGAATTTGATAAATTCTAAAGAATTGGATATGCTTTTAGAGAAAAGCCAGGGTGTTTTGTGAATATCACGGATTGGAATCAAAAGTATATTTTGATATGAAATGAAAACATATTTTGTGGCATCATGTTTTCATTGTATAGCTATGTATATGGTTTTGCGCTTGAGACATCAAGTCCATTATTAAATTTTTCAAGGTAACTCACCTTTACTAAAATGAATTTCAGGTACCAGAGGGGTTGGTTATCCTGATCGTGAGGCATGTGGATTGCCATTACCTATCTTTTGTCTAGAAAAAATGGCAAATGTATTTCTGGGAGTTGTTAATTATTTTTTAAGCCGTGTGTGGGCATTGTCTATGGATTATCAATCCATATTTTGTATTTGATATCTCATGGGGCATGGTCCCACTAGAGGGGTAGATGTACAGTACTCTAATGTAAAGACAACGTGTTGTCAGATTTGATTAGTTGACTTTCCGCATTTGAGTTGTTTGATCACGGTGGCCAGGGTCTTGGTTTGACCGGGGCGTGACAACATGGTATCAGCGCTCTAGGTGAATACCTATGCGCCGTGGGGGGTTAAGCACGTTTGTTTTGGTGTCTAGTTATTGAGGAATCACATGAGAGTATTATAAATGTATTGAGCTAACATGTATAGAGCTCTAGGTTGGCATACCTATGAGTCGTGGGGTGTTAGACAACGATTCACTTTCGTGTCTAGGTATTGAGGAGTATAATGGAATGTGCTATCTAGGTGATATAATAACTTGAACATGAACAGGGTATACATGGTATGTGTATTGGATTTACATGTGGCTTTTTATTAACAAAGATTTTGACTGAATCATAAGTGAAAATGATTGTCTGACTGTTTCTGTGGCATTGTAAATAGAACATGCACCACATCAAGCGAGAGTTCGTGCAAGGTCACTCACGGGAGCGCGTGGGCTGTTGCAACCCAACACGGAGCTTTGTGTAAACTAATGACAGGGGGATTAATGACAATCTCCAGAGTCAGCGATGGAGGGAGAAGCCAATGCTTTCGGTGGAATGTTTGGGTTGGTTGGAGTGCACCACCTAGTGATCAGTGGTACGGAGTTTTATGTCAAGGGGGTGTTCACCGCCATTGACAGTGGTGAGAACACGTGCAAGAAATGCTCGTACCGCTAGAGCGGTGGATACTAGACCAGTTATAAGGGCAGGTGTGATGAGACTAGCAGGATTCACTCCAAAATCTCAGACGTAAAGTACTAGTGCACAGTCTGAGGGACACTTTACAAAAAATCGAAAAGTTCCATGTATTGGACCAGTATCTCGGGGAGGGCCGATTTGTTTTGGTTGTCACCAATCTGGATACGTGTGTTGCGGGCTGCCACTGAAGGTCAGAGAGGCATCGAGACATGGGGATACTCCCGCCGGGCTGGCGCAGGATCAGTTACAGGTTAGAACACCACCTACTTGTTTTCAATTGTGGTCAAGTTGGTCCATAGCGCGACAATGCGCACAGAGGAGGAACCTCAGGGAGTCTTTAGGTCAGAAGGGTCAAGACTCAGGACGGACTTTTACCTTGACATTAGCAGGGGAATCGTCAGAGACAGCAGGATAGCAGATCAATAGTTGAGGCCCTCGGTTGTACGAGGTACTTTCCTTATGTTTAAATTCGTGGACTCGTAGATTGGTAGAGAAGTTCTAAATTTTGAATTATTCGAGAGAAGTGATGTTATTATGAGTTAGTAAGATCATATATGAGATTAATACTTTGGTCCGAATATCAATAAGGAGACATCAATGGTAAGTATATATGTGTATAGTAGAATTAAATTGTTTTAATTGTTTGCAGTCATAGGAATGACTAATGGTGAAGTTATTGATAGGTTTGATTTGTTTCTTGTGCATAGTTTTTTTGTCCTCGCATCACTATAGGACAAGTAACTTAGTCGAAATTAAAATTGAAGTTGAGGACAGTTGAATGTATATGTTGGACTAATAACGATGTTTTTGAATCTTAGTTGACACTTGAATCATTTATTTTTGGAGTCTTGTTGGTATTGATTTTTTTTATGTTTGTGTTTGAAGTGCATGGATGGTTGGCAAGTAAACGATTTTTAGGTGAAGGGTTCTAACCTTGGATTAAGATTTTTAAATCTTATGTGTAACTAAGTTTATTCAATAAAACACTATGAGTTCCATTTTATTTTGGACATGGATGTGATTGTGATTTTAAATGATGGGGAACAAAAGGAATGGCCATTGGTGTTGACCAGCGTGGCATGAAATGACTTTATGATGAATTGTTGATTGTAGATGGTGGTTTGGTGGAATAATAGGAGACTAATACGAAAGAACGGTGATGTAAAAGAGTACTGAGAGTACAATAAGAAATGTACGAGAAATTTGAGGATTGTGATGTAAGCTCTAATGAAATTATTGGTTGCATGTAAGTATGGAAGTTGTAAGAGACTTTTATATAGCCTTGTGAACAAATCCTGATTGTCGTTGAGTACTTTGTTGATTTATTGGTTTTGCCTTGAGAAGTTGGCAGAAGAACATGATTATGGTATAGTTATGAAATATTGTGTAATATTGAAAGTATGTTGAGTGGGGATCAAAGTGGAAATTTTTAGTTCTAGTCTTGATGCCATTTTTTTATTGGGAGTTTAGAAACTATAGGCTAAGTTCTTTGGCTGGAAAGATATTGTTGGGATACATATGAAAGATTATTTGATAAGAAGAACAGATTTGAGTATTTGAATTTGATCTATTTGGCGTTGAATTTTTTTTGTTGTTTTACGAGTTAACGGCCAATGATGGTAGTGAAATTAAATGACTTATGTGTTTGAGTGAATTGAGCATTGCAGGATATGATGTTTGTAATAATTGAAGTGTGAGGGATTTGTTTCATTGATGTTTTAAGTTGACTTTATCGGTATGCCACTAGTTTCGACGTGATAATTGGAATGGATTGGATGAAATGGTGATTGTCGATCATCGTATAAGAGAAATGATTAATGTTGTTTCTCGTAGTTGTTACGATGTTGGGATTTAAATTGGTCACTATTTTAAATTAAAATATTTAGAACCATGCATGATATTGCGTGATTTTAGTTCCATGATAAATTGTTATCGTTACCGATTGTCAGTTGATCAGACAATAGGAATAGAAATGGTGTATTGTGGTTTGGAGATTTTACTTACCACGTTACAGATTGTCGATTGCTTTGGAGATTGGGGATATAGTTCCGCTTTAGTTTCTTCTCTTTCAGGCATTGGGTGTTAAATCACACATATGGGTTGCACTACTCTAGGGTTATTGAGGTATTAGCCATTTTGAATTGGAGAATAACATGATAGATTTTTGTTACGGGTTTGCCTAGTCCTTTGAGGGGGACATGATGATTATTTTAGGTATAATCGATCGTTTGACTAATTCACACATAGCTCAATACCGTCTGTCAATCGCAGAGGATCTTGGTGTTCTTTATGATTTGGAGATCGTTGGAACATATGGTTCCGGTATCTATCTTTTGAATAGAGATCCTCATTTACCTTGCCTTTTGGAAGGGGATGCAACCATTCTTGGATCAGCTTTGAGGTTTAGCACGTTGTTTCATCCTTAGACTGAGAGGCAGTCCTGAGCATACATTTAGATCTAGAGGACATGCGTGCTTGATTTGGGGGATCATGGTAAGAAGCCCTACACTAGGTGGAGTTCGTGTTAAACACTGTTTATCAATTGAGCATTGAGATACACTTTTTGAGGCATTATAAGACAGACCATGTAAGGTTATCGATGTGTTGGACCGACGTTGGAGAGGATATGTGAATGAACAGTCAGAAGTTTGCGCAAGTATCTTGATCTATTTTAGCTCAATCTGGTACACATACTCTAATTTCGAGGAGAAATTTTCTTAAGCGTGGGGTTGTAAGGGTTGAAATTTTTTTTTTATAGACGCATGTGTGTGGTCATCTGCCACGGTACATATATATATAAAATAATTCGCTACGGGCCTTAGTATATTGGACCCATTTAAAATTTAATTGGGCCATTTGAATTTTACGTGATTGGAATTGGTTTGAAAGAAGATGTGTGAGAAAATGGGCCCACCCCGCCAAATGGATTGGACCCAAGATTGGTTGTTGGTTGGATTTTTTTCCTTGGGCCACAAAGCCCAAGGGCCAAGGAAGGGATTTGTGTCATTTCATAGTTTTGACGCTAACAAATTAATATTAGCATTTATATTTATTTTTTTGTTAGAAGAGTCTCTTCTTCCTTTCTTCTCGCTCTCTAAAGTGAGCCAACGGGGGGTTTGGCATTGAAGCTTAGATCTAGGTGAGTGAGATGTGATTTTGAGTAGTGATTCTTTGGGAATTAAAAAAATCCCCCCATCTACTCGACGAGGCTCCGCGTGGAGCAAGACATTTAGAATCGGAAGCAATCAAAATTTTCGAGCCTCACCATTTTTGGAGCTGCAAAATTGCTTGATTTGAGGTAAAGGTGTTAATCTTGTGGGGTTTAGTTTTTGGGTTGTTGTTAATAGCTTATATAAAGTCTATTGGACACATATTTTTGAGTATTAACTTAAACGGAACTTGATCTACAATGGAGTTGAAACGGAGGATAAATTGTGAAACTTACTTTGGGTTTGTTGTAAAAGGGGTTTATCTTGTGTGGTTTAGTTGTTGGTTTTGTTTGTTAATGACTTATATAAGTCCATTGAAGTATATTTTTGGTATAGAAGCCTAAGGAAAATTTGGTTTAGATTAATAATGGAAAATTTTGAAAATCGACCACTGATGGTTGGTATCGACACTTAAGTTTTTTGGTGTCGACACATTTGAAAGGAGAATGGAAGAATTTTGACACTGACATTTGGTGTCGACACCTAGGATTTTGGTGTCGACACCTTGAACAGTGATTTTGAACTATTGACATTTGGTGTCGACCCAGATTTTCCTGTGTTGACCCTTTGAACCGGATTCAAAATTTGGCTACTACATTTGGTGTCGACACCAGATTTTCAGTTGTCGACACCTTGAACCGTAAAAAAAAAATTTTTTTTTTTTAAATTTTTTTTAAAAATAGTTTTACTTTGAGCATGACTATATTTTGTATAGATTATTGTTTTGCTTAAATTTGATAATTAACATTTGTGTATGTGAAATGGGAAATTATTTTTTGTAGATGAGTTTTGGATAAAGTTTTACATTAATTCTTAAATGGTTTCATGATGGTTTATATTGAGGGAATTGATAATTGCATATTATGTTGATGCATTGTGACCTTCGCAAATGCAATCTTTTTGAGAAATGGTTTAGAGAATGGTTTACGTAAAAGGATTTGAGAATGATTTAAGGAAAATAATTTGAGAATGATTTACGTGAAAATAGTTTTGAATGATTTGATGGAAATGGTTTTGAGAAAGGTTTAACGTGAAATGGTTTTGAGAATGACCGCTAGGATATCCGGAAAGCCACACGGGAGGCAAGATAGCGATCGTGTGTCACATTGGGTATGTCAAACCTTTGTGAAAGTCTGAAAAGTGGTCGGATATTGGGTAGTAATACCGACACCCGGTGAAAGCCGCGAAGAAAGTCCTAGATGGCATCTATTGGGTTATGTAAACCTTCTGGTGAAAGTCGAGAAAAAGTCCTAGATTGCATATATTGGGTATGTAAACCTTCGGTGAAAGTTCCGCGAATAAAGTCCAAAGAAAAAAAAAAAAAGAAGAAAAAAAAAAAAAAGAAAAAAAAAAAAAAAAAAAAAAAAAAAAAAAAGAAAAAGGAGAGGGGAGGAAGGGAGGTGGAAGGGAGGGAGAATGGTGTGGTAGGGAGACGCAGGTGCAGAGGGGAGAGAGGCGAGGAATGGAGGGAGCGGAGCGGACCTGGGGGGTGAAAAAAGGAGAAGCGGAATGTGGGGGGGGGGATAAGGGGTGAAGGGAAAAGAGGGATGGGGAATGTGAGAAGGAGGAGAAGGGCGGAGGCGGGGGTAAAGGCAAGTGGCAGGACAGTGCAAAGAGGGGTGGGGATTGGGAGGTGGTGAGGTAGAGGTAGGGCGAGGGGGGGAATGGGGGAAGGTAGATAGTGGGCAATACTGAAAAAAGAAGAAAGAGCGAGGGGGACAGGGTGCACGAGGGGCGAATGGTAGATGAGGGGAGGAAACTGGAGGAGGGGAAGAGGAAATCGTAAATGATGGGGGGGGAAAAGGGTGAGGGTAATGGAGGAAAAAAGACGAACGGCAACGGGAGGTTGAGGTGGAAAGAGGCGGGGGTCATAAAGCAGAGGCCGGGGGGGGTGACAAGGTTCGAGGAGGATAGGGGAGGGCAGGTGGATCTATGGGGGGGGAATGGGAGGGGGGAGAATGAAAATGCGAGAGTAGCGAGAGAGGAGACGGAGAATGGGATCGGGGGTAAGGGTGGGGGGGATGGGGGGGGGTAGGAAAGTGTGGGGGGGTGGGGGGGGGGGGAGATATAAGAGGAAAAGAGGAGGAGTAAGGGGGGGAGGTGAGAGGAGCGGGGGGAGGGATGGGGGCACAGGGGGGGGCACGAGGGCGGAGGGGGGGAAAAGGGGGGGGCCAGGGTAGGTGGGGTGCAGACGGGGATTGTTGTGAAAGAGGGGGGGGTGGAGGAGGGGGACGGGGCTTAAGTTTCCGGGGATCGAAGGATAGGGCTTGGGGAGGGGATAGGGCGGTTGAGAAGTGCAGAGGGTAAAGA
>CM018915.1:9405122-9412622 GCA_009663005.1 Actinidia chinensis | reverse complement strand
CGACCCATGGGCCGTGGGCTTTTTGATGAGGCTTAGTTATCTTAATGCAAGGGCGGGATAGTTCGGGTTGAGTTCGAACCCGGAATTGGGCCGAAAAACCTAACATGGCCCTAACCTGTATCCCAAGTCCATCCCGCCTGACAAACTCGTTTTGGAGATGAAAATAAATTGTGGGGTAAATTACAGTAAACCCCCTTCAACTATATCCAATTTGTGAGTTACTCCCTCGAACTTTAAACTCAGACACTTAACCTCATGTTTTGAATTTTGGTATTTAAAACCTTCCATCAATAACCCGTTAGGCCTCGTTTGTTTGCCGGACTGGACAAGGAGTCTACGGACTAATAGCCTCCAGACTGGACTGGACTGAACTGGACGCGTTGTCGAGACTACTTGGCCCCGGATATATCTTGTAACAGTTTGTTTTCTCCGGACAAAACTCTGGATAAGTGTAGTTCAGTCTTGTCCCATGTGGTGCAAGACCCCCCCATCGGACTGGATGTAAAGGGAAGAAAGACACCACAGAACACGGGCAAGGGAGGGGGGGAGAAACAAGCGGGCGGGGGAAAAGGGAACCAGTGGAGGAAAAAAGGGGGGGGAAAATGGGAAAGGGGGGGAAGGAAGGGGGGAAAAGAAGGGAGAAAAAGGAGGGAGGGGAAAAAAAGAACGGAAGGGGGAGAAAAGAAAAAAGGGGGAGGGGGGGAAAAATGGGGGCGAAAGAAAAAGAGAGAGGGCAAAAGGGGGTTTTTACTATTTTTTGATTGAAATTTTTAAAAAAATATTTTTTTAGAAAATAGTTAATTTTTAAAAAAAAAAATGTTGGATCCCGAAAAATGGATAAAAAATAATTTAATAAAAAAAAATAATAAAAAATTGTTATTAAAAAACTAAATAAAAAATTAAAAAATAATAAAAAAAACGACAGAGAGAGGCGAGAGAGAGGAAGAGAAGGAGAGAGAGGAGAAATTATTCAATGTGTAAGGGCAATTTTATCGGTATTTTACATATGTAGTCCGATCTTAAGGCTAGCGGGGACTAGTTGTCCCACCCCACCCCCGGGAACAGCCACAGTCCCATATATATGGACTATTAGCCGACGGACTATAATTAGGAGTCATTTTTTGCAAACAAACGCCGGACTGGACTGGACTCGTTGTCCAGTCCGGCCTAATCCCACCAAACAAACATGGCCTTAGGGTTTTGGATAGAAAATGACATGTTCCAGTCACATGATATAGATAATAAAAAATTGAGACAAAAATATCATTTTTAAGGTTTTAATCCAAACATGGCTTTAGACAAGGGCAAAGCCTTTGCATGTTCCACTGCAAAGGCTCTCTTGGGTTGTAGCCAAGGGGAGCCCATCCCATCCTAGTCCATCCCAGCCCATGCCCCAAATTGAAATGAAACACATGTCATTGGGCCAAAATTAATTTTGGCCAAGGGCTAAACTACAATTTCTGTCACAAATAAAGAAATCAAGCCCAATTCTCTCAGTCTCATACTTTCTCTCGGTCTCCCCTCTGTTCTCACACGAGTCACACCTATTAGTGAAACCCTAGAAGGCTAAAAGGTCGGTCGCTAAAACGTATGCCGCGTCAGAAGTGATGCTCCAGTTTACCTTGCCGCCGTCCACTCCTCACGCACCTTGCCGCTGAGGTATTTTCTCTCTCCGTAAATTTTGATATATTTTATGTGTCAATGTTGCTGAAATTGATGGATTTGGGGTTGCTGAAATGGTTTTAAGAAAGTAGAGACCCAGTTTTGTTTGGATTTGGTGAAGTAGATGGTATTGACTATTGAGAAAATTCGTCAGTTGCTTTGTCCCAAGCAGCGTGTTAGTTTGGGATGAGTATTTTGTTATTTTTTGGTGAAATAGATCCATAAAGTTAACCATAAATTCTCAAGTAATAGGGGCAAATAGTTGTTAAGTTGAGAGAGAGAGAAGAACATCGATCGATCGGTTGTCTATCTCTGCTGTCACAGGACCCAATTTGCAAGTTTATGAATTGGATTTTTTGAGTTGACGTTTTTAATTAACAAATTGGGTATATTGCAGTTTTGAGAGAGAAAGAGAAGAAGCTGCAGGCCATTCTCGTCAGCAAAAAGATCATATTACAGTAGAGCATCATTACCGCTTTGATATATTCAATAATAGTTCTTCAGTTGGCAAAAAAAGATCATGTAATTCATTAAAAAAAAATTCAGCTCAGGGTAAATTAAAATCCTACCTTCGTCCTTGGCTTTGTTAGGTATGTGGAATGTGGAGTCTGACATTTCAAAGTCTACAATTGCGGTTGAGTCTTAGTCTTCGATTACAGCTGAGTCAAAGTATACGATTGCGGCTGAGTGACATCATTACTTAGGTGATGCAGAGCAGAAGCGTAAAAAGAGAAAAAGAAAAAGAAAAGGATAAACGACCTCGAATCCGTTGATTCTGCGTATGTCGGAAACGAAATTCTTTTCTAAACTCGTTAATTCACACAGAATACCGAAAATAAAGGCTCTCTAAATCCGTTGATTCACACAGAATACCTGGAATAAAGGCATCAAATACTTTGTTAATTCCGAAAAATGTCAAAGAATTTGGAAAAAGAAAAAAGAGAACCTTCTCTTTAATTACTCATTTTTTTATTTATCAAAATTTTTTTTTCCTAAAAATAAGATTACATGCTTATTTATAATATATTAGAACTATTTGATAACTATTAAAATATAATCTGATAACGAATAAAATCTAAAATAAGACTCCTAACATAATAAAAATTCCTTAAAATCTTATCTGATAACTAATAAAATGTAAAACAAGAGTCCTAACAAAATAAAAAATTTCAATTAAATAAATTTTAAAATAAAAAGATAACTAATTATAAAATTATAAAATACAAAAATTAATGAATAATAACGTGAATTTTCGTCCTACATCATAGGTCATCTTCTTCCTATGTTTCTCTATATATAGATGTTGAAGTCTAAGAGAATAAATAGAAGGTAATTATGAATATAACTAAGGCTACGAGAGAGAGAGAAAGAGTGAGGGAGAGATTGTAATCCTAAAATTTATTTTAGTGACTTGCTACTCGGTGTGGCCGTGGACGTAGGCTTAATTGGCCGAACCACGTAAAATCTATGTATCTCTTTTGTGTGTTTCTTAATTGCTTGTTTGTGTGCATGTTATCATTCCTAATCCATTAGGGTGGAATACGCATTGGTATTTTCCCCAACAACTAGTATCTGAGCTTGGTTTCGAAAGATTATACACGCAACAACAATGGCTGAAGAGGGCAAGACCAAAATTGAAAAGTTCAACGGAGAGAACTTTAGTTTTTGGAAGATGCAGATGGAGGATTATCTTTTTCAAAAAGATCTCTATCAACCTCTTGAAGGGAAGAAACCAGAAGGCATGAAAGATGCAGACTGGACGATTCTAGACAAAAAAAACTCTAGGTACGATCCGCTTGACTCTATCCTCGTCTGTAGCATTCACTATATCGAAGGAGAAAATGACATCAGGTTTGATTGCTGCGTTATCCAAGATGTATGAGAAACCTTCTGCATCAAATAAAGTGTATTTGATAAAAAGACTCTTCAACATGAAGATGGCGAATGATGGACGAGTGACTGAGCACTGAATATTTCAACACAGTCACAAGTCAATTGGGAGTCTGCGGATATTTCTTAAACTTTTGACGGGAACGAAGTGGTGAGGAGCTTTATTATTCTATCTGGATTGCAATACAATTGGGATAGTCTGGTCAGGGTGGGTCAGCAATTTTTTCTAGTTCGAGTAAGCTAAACTACGACGACGTGGTGGGCATAATTCTCAGCAAAAAATTGTGCAGAAAATTCAGCGGGGCTACAGAGACGTCAGGAAGTGCTTTGAGTATAGAACAAGGGAGATCAGCCAATTGAGGAAGCAACAAAGGTCGCTCAAAATCAAGATGGGGAAAATTCAAGACTCCATGAGAGAAGGACGCAGAATGCTACAATTGTGAAAGAAGGGGCATTTCGCAGAATACTGCAAAAGCCCAAAGAAGCATGCCGATGATCAAAGATGTAAAAACTCTGTTAATGTCACTGACAATAGAGATTTGGAAGTTCTAGTTCTATTAGTAGCTATACACAATAATGTATGGATAGTAGGCTCGGGTGCGTTATTTCACGCCACCTACCAGAAAGAGATTTTCCACAATTATGTGAAGGGTGACTACGGGAAAGTATATTTCGGAAAAATGAGGAAACTGCTTCCATTATGGCGAAGAGAGAAGTGCAGATTAGCCTAACAATGGGAGACTTACGCTTTTAAAAGATGTGAGGACAAGTTCCAATGTGAAAAGGAATCTGATTTTCTGGGACCAACCTTGCAACATCGGGATGACAAGACTATTTTTACTGACATCATGGAAGGTGACAAAAGGTGCTATGGGGTGGCCACATGGTGAAGAAACAAGGAACTCTTTATGTTACGTCTATGACGAACACGGTGACTTGAAGCTGCTTCATTCAAACTGATGCAACTACATGGCACCTAAGACTTGGACACTGAGTGAAAAAGGCATGAAGGCCATTCACAAATGGAAAATTGCCAGGACTAAAGCAACTAGATCTGGAATTTTGCGAGGATTTGTCTTGGGAAGTAGAAGAAAGTGTAGCTTCTAAAAGAAATTTCAGAGCCATAAGCGCGAATAGTTGTGAGATTGTTCACACCGTGTGTGGGGACCAGCTAAAGTCAGTTCCTTTGGTGGATCCTTTGACTGGAGTAACCAATCATTAATGAGGCTATAGAAAGATAGTGGTGGTTGTATTCTTGAAGCAAAAATCAGATGTATTAATGTAGTCAAGAAATGGCCCGGCAGATACTATAGAGAAGGGAGGACAAGTCTAAACTTAAAAGTGCTGAAGGTCAGATGACAAGGGGGGAGAGGATTGCAGTGATGATTTCGAACGGTAATACGCATGAATGAATCAAGAGTAGAAGAAAGTTCATAGGAAATCCACAACGCATGGTGTCGTTGCCGAGGGGAGAGCGCATGAACAAGAACTTCACAAAGCGTTGCACGGTGTTGAGGATAATGTAGTTTACCAAAATAATTTTGGGGCGGCTTGCTGTGAGCACGGTTGCAACTAATCACCGGGGACCCTCATTGTTTGAATGTGGGTTACCCTAAGAGCTTGGACAGAAAAAGAAAAGAAGGTAAATTAATCTCACCAAAGAATATTTGGTTGTATCTCATATGTTCATATTGAGGCAGAAAGAAAAAGAAAGAAATAGGTCCACGCTTGATCCAAAATCCAAGAAGTGCATCTTTATTGGTTATGAAATAAATGACTTTGGCTAGCGTTTTTAGGACATCGAAAATCGTAATAAAAGTCATAAGGAGTAGAATGTGGTTGATTGGACTGCATTTAATTGTGGTCCAACGACGTTTTAATCGACCTAAGTTGGCTTAATTAGGTAACTATTTAATTTTATCGTATTTCTACTTCTTATAGGCATTTTTGAGTCATTGTAGGTGTATGTTGATTAAAGGCGAAGAATTGAAGCATAAAAAAGTACACGGGAGTTGAAGGGAAAAGAAGGTTCAAATTACCTTGAACGTTCGAACGCCACACCATGAAGAATCGTGGAGTTCGAACGCAAAGAGAAAATTTATGAATTACCGTTCGAAAGCTCTTGATTAAAGTTCGAAAAAAGTGCGAGAGTTGAATTAAGAGTCGAACGTCTCTGCTAAAGTTCAAGAAAATGCGGAGATGAAAAGTTTTGTTTTTGCCTAAGCGTTCGAACGCTTCATGAAGAAGGATTAGGTCGTTCGAAGCCAAGAAGAAAAGCAGAGAGGAAGATTGTACTAAGCGTTCGAACGATCAATTTGAAGAAGGAAGTTTGGCGTTTCGAAACGCCAAGGCAAATCCTTGGCGAAGATTCCTATCTGTTAGGACTCGAATTGGAAGTGCCTATTATATATAATCCTTTATATCTTTTGAACAAAGGGGACGTGATTTTTAGGGTTTTTTTTCTTAGCCTTTAAGTTTAGTTTTACGGTTCTTCATTATTGCTTGTAAGTTTTACATTAAAGTCTTGTTTGTTGTAATTATTAAAGAGTTTTAGTCATTCAATCATGTTTTTTCAGTTCCTGGTGTCGATTTAATATTTGGTTTTATAATCTTTAAAATTGTATTTAAATTGGAATCTTCAATAAATAATATTCGTTTACCCTAGTCATGAGTGGCTAGTTTTCGTTACTTGGGAGATTTGTGAACGTCAACGGGAAGCAAGGATGAACAATGGCGTAATTTATTTTACCCGTTCGCTCTTCTAGAATTTTATTCTTCATCTGTTCTAATCTAAATACTTTCGAAAACTTGGGAGTCCTACTATGTTCGATAAAACAATGTGTTTTTTTTCGGATCGATGTGCACTACCATGATTATAAAAACAGATTTAATTACTTTTGAAAAACTTGGGAGTCCATCTGTCTGAATAACAATCTTGTGATGCGAATCGATGATGCACTTCTTTGATTATACAAAAAGATATTAGAGGTAAGTACGGAAGAATGTTTGGCAAATGTTAAATTTCCGAATCCAAGACTCAAAATAGGCGAAGGATTTGAGTTATAACCTGCTCTCATTGGGATTCCGAGAAACTCGGTTGACTGGATCCAATCGATTTCTGAATTTCTTTTTATTACCAGTTAAATCCGTTCTTTTTATTTTAGTTTATTTAAATTTAGTCAAACTCACATCAAAAATTCAAAATCAATTCTTTTTTATTCTAATTTTGACAGCCTACGTCGACTTAGTTAGGATTGCATGTAGTATTGTGGTTCATCTGTGCACCTTGAGTATTGTTCCTTGTGGGATCGATATCGTACTTGGAGTTTTAAACTACTTTCGTCCCCCCTTGACTCGAAACTTGCGGTAAAGAATTCACTTCTAGGAGCGAATCAGTGTGTTCAATGAGGATGTCATTACAGAACACGCTGAATGAGCGGGATAGAAGCAGCAAAAAGCAAGGCGTTTGACAGAACTTGAGGATTTCTAAAAATGATGTATTAATGCATAGAGATCAAAACATACCGTTAGAAACTAAGTTGCCACCCATGATCCGTGTTGAGAAGATCGACCAGATAACTCAGAATCAACATCAGCTAGTTAGGGTATCTTTACACAGTACTTGTACTTACAGACAATGGTGAACAAGCAATATTATGAGGAACGTGAAGGCGAGGCAAGGTGAAGTGGGAGCAAGCCATGGATGATGAAATTGGACTCCATCACACGAATCAAACATGGAATTGGCTGAGTTGGCCTAAGGGTAAGAAGACCCTGCATAACAAGTGGTTTTACAGATTGAAAGAAGAGCATGATGGGTCGCAAGACGGTACAAGGCTAAATTGGTTGCAAAGAGTTCAACAAAAAGCAAGTGTAGATTTTACAAAAATCTTCTCTCTTGTTGTGAAATTATTTACCATTCGGACAATTGGAGTTTTGTGGAAGTGG
>CM018915.1:9214284-9221784 GCA_009663005.1 Actinidia chinensis | reverse complement strand
AGTTGATAATCTTCAAATTTGGGTACCATAGGCGTAGATGCAGGTCTACCTCCAGCATGCTTATATCCTGAAGGAGATCAAGAGAATCTTCCGCTGGTGAAAGAGATACCATGGCGAGACCGGCACCTCACACCAAGAAAGTAACTAAAGGACTCAGATCTGTAATGTCAAAAGCTTTCTTGAGCCCCACATTTTCACTTGAAACTATGCAGAAGTATCATCTCCCGTGATATAATATCATAACATCCTTTATTGAGATAATAATGCACCGACCCTGAGACTGACGACGATAAGCAGTATGATCTGAGTGGCACTGTTGAAAATTCATAACAAGACTCCTCACTGACGCGGTAGAACCAAGCCCCGAGGAGACTGCTTAGGCCATGATTTAGATTTTCATAAGTACAAACATTCCCTGAATACTATCAGAACCCTTGAGCCCGAAAATCTAGAGGTGGATCCATATAATATAGTCTCCGGAGATCACCATTAAGGAAAGCATTCTTTGACCCTTCAAATTAGATGAAGAAGCCCGAAAGAGAAGCAGCGAGGAAACCAAAGACGAATGGTGTTTATTTGGCAACTGGGGTAACGTAGCACCAAAATCCTTACCGGCGGAATCTGAGTAACCTCTAGTCAATAAGGCAAGGAACCTTCTATCGATCAACCGGGCCATCCGCCAAATACTTGACGCTGAACACCCATTTACACCAAACAGTGCGCTCATCTTTTCGGCAAGCAACAGATCCTAAGTCCCCCCGATTTGTTCTGAAAAGACTCCATCTCCGTCCTTCATGGTAGACACCCACAGAGTAGTTCGGGAGAGCTTCATGGACTTCGGCGAGGAATCAAAATCGAATCAACCTGACTAAGAAAGACTTATAAGAATCTGAAGACCTGATAAGACATTATATATGCAATATGTGTTTAGTACTATTGAAAAGAGAAACGGGAGGGGGGACGACGAACAGGCTGTGTGATACCAGGGTGGGGAATTTAGAAACTAAAGGAGAGACCTACTGACTCCAGAGAAAATCTGGCAAGGGAGCCTGAGCGAGGGACCTGGGTCGGAGAGGCGATCGGGGGCAGGAGCCATTTGGGGTAGGAGGAGATGACGGAGGCTCAAGTTAGGAAGCAACCGAGGAGGTATGGGGTCATCTACGCAGGATCCAGAAACTAAGACCCGGAGAAGGAGTAGAATCAGAAAAAAATAGAACAGTTTCCAAAAATGTGAACATCTAACGAGGGATACATATGACGAGTGGATAGGCTCATAACACCTATCCCCTTGGATATCGGAATACCCGAGGAAGATACAACGTACTGCATTATCTCAGTTTGGTACGGGTGGGGCTTTTATTTTAATAAACATTTGCACCCAAGACGCAGGAATAATGGAAATAGTGGACTAGCAGCTAAGATATGGAGAGGATCTACCTTGTAGTACCCGTTGGGGTCCGATTGATAAATAGTTAACAGTGAGAACAACCATATGCCAACAATACATATGGAACTACCATACTCCTCAAGGATCGGACCCACTACATAATATGACATTTTCAGCTCAGCACCCCATTCTGCTCAGGGGTGTAAGACACGTGGGGAGTTGCTAGAGGATACCACATTTATTAAGTTCAGCACTAACTCATTAGTGATATACTCCGACATTATCTGACCGGATATTATGCACAATAGTGTGCTACTGGGTTTTGAATCATTTATAGGAAGTGGGTAAAGTGAGAAATTCTCAGACTTATTACGGCATAAGGTAGACCCAAGTACAATAAGTGTATCATCTATGAATATTACATAATCGCGGTGTTGAGAGAGCAGTACTGTAGACGGACCCTTAGATCTGAATGAATAAGTCAAAGCACTAGGTGCACGGTGCAATACGAGGAATATACGAGGTACGAGTGGTTTAGATCACTGACAAACGACATATTTAAAATTAAATTTTGACATGCTTTTGAAAGAGGGAAAAACCAATATAAAATTGAAAGTTAGCATGCCCTAAACAAGCATCCACAAATTTAAGGTTTGAAACTAGAAACAACAACTTTAAACCAGAAAGACTTAAACAGATGACTCTAAAACTGGTTAAGAGAAAACATGAAGGCTAGACGACAACGTACGAGATGTAAAGAATCCCCAAAGTTTGTATAATCAATCCAATTGCTCATACCCCCTCCAAAAATCTCTTCTAAGTGCAGGTCCCTACAAGAACAACGAGAATGGTAAGAACACACGACACAATTATATCTTTGCAGACAACTAACAGAAGAGATTATAGCAAAATATGGTCATGATAACAGATGACAGGATAATATCGAGATAAAACGAGCATCTCCCTGACTACGAAATGGGAATGGATATTCCATCAGCATACAAATCGAGTGATTAACAGAAATAACAGGAGAGGTAAAGGTAGCAACTCACCAGTCATGATGATTATTTGCCCCAAGACTCCCAAAATCCAAGTGGTGTGACCTGATTTATCATGAAAGCGTAGGAGTCTCTGCCGATTTTGATTCCTTCCCAAATCCCAACGTGTCTTACGTTTTCCACCAAGGTAGCTGCACGAACGAACCCAGGCCTAAAGTTTTTTCCATTCAACAACACGCTCGTCCGTTGAGTCGGTTGAGAATCAAAAAGAGAGACATGAACTGGGCTCGGACCATATGAGCTGGGCACCTCCTTGAGTGAGTCAACCATCACCGAATAACACCAGAATCAATCTAGGAAACTAATCGGACATTTTTTTTTCCTTACTCTTTTTTTTAGGGCATCATACAGGACTGGGCCTATGCTGCGACAGTGGGCTGTCACAGGGGTGGGTTGGTTGCTGGACTGCTGGATGAGTCTGGGCTGGTGCCTTTTTTTTTGGACTGGACTGCTTGGGGCTGCGGGGTACTGATCTGCAGCTGCGGGGTATGTGGTAACACATGAACGGGAGTGGATGGTAGTTCTGGTCTGGGGGCTGGCTGTGTTTTTTGGGGGGGGCTGCGACTGGTCTGTATGGTGACTGCACAGGGGCGGGGAGGGTGGCTACACAGAGTTGGTGACAGAAGGTCTGCGGCTGGTCTGGTCTGCAGCTGGTTTGCACGGTGACTGAGCTGCACAGAGGCTACAGTTTGGTGGGCTGCACAGAGGTGTGGCTGGTGACTGCATAGGGGCTGCACAGGGCTGCTGGCTGTTGGTTGGCTATTTGGGGATTGATGGTTGTTGGCTGCACAGAGGCGACAACTGGTGGCTGCATTGGTGGGCGTTGGGTTTTAGGGTTTGGCTGCTGTAAAGGCAGAGTGGGGCTTAGGGTTTTATGTGTGCTCTGATACAATAAAAATTTAGAAAGGCTTAATTTTATCTCCTCCCTCTCTACTCATATATATACAAATTATAATCCTAAGTTAGGAAAGTAAATAAGAAAAATAAAGAGAAATCAATTGGGAGAATAAACTATGGTCAACATACCAATATAATTAATTAAATAAAGGGAAGTTTCCTAATTAAACTAAGGAAAAATCTTCTTAATTCCAATACTTTGAAATCAGTACTTTCATCTTACACAAATAATGAAACCAACTGGATCTTGTGTTAATATGTGGAATATTGTTTGGCCAGGATTATCTACATGTCAATGGCGGGATGGATGCTTATTGATGAATCTAGTTTAGTGATTTGAAGACTGAAATGTGTTAAAAATTTGTTGTTCGAAGAATAATAAATAATTTAAAAAAATAACATAATTTTTTTAACCAATAAGAACAGATTATAATATAGAATTGAAGAAATACAAAATAGTTAAATAAAATGAATCGAAATTTTGCAACCGGCCGAGTCTCGTGTTTCACACGATCTCCTTAAAACTGTTCGTCCCCTCATCGGTGCAATGAGTCCGTGGACATCATCTTCCTGGATAAAACAACATAATTTTTGGTAGTATAGCCCGCCTAACCGGCCCATCGAACTACAGTGCTTTCGATCTCCTCTATGGCGAAGACAAAAAACTAAAGAAAAAGTTCTCTCAGAGTAGTGTGTGCTCTCAAATATTGCTTCTTACTGTGTAATTGAAACAAATGAGAGAATGACTTTATATAGGAGTGGGGAGTCTTATCATTCATTGTAGGAAATTAATAGCCATAATTTTGTGTTAATGGCTGCCATTATTCTTTGTAATTGCAGCCATTAACCTTATCATAACATGATGATAATATCATTCAAATTCAAAATTTGTAACTGCAGCCATTAAGGACAATTTCATTCAAAATATTTCAACAAAATGTTCATGTAAAAATATAAAAATGTATCGATATTCGCATCATCAATTTGTTTTAAAAAATAAACGATATATTCTAAAAACTATACTTGTTATTTTATTATTAAAAATGATCCAAAAACATAGCTACGGATACTTCATCATCTTACTTTTTTTTCATGGATAAATGGTTGGAAATTTAGTTTTAACTTCATGTTTTGGTTCTACGGATTCACCAGCATTTTTCATGTACGCTCCTTTCAAATGTAGCTCTCTCCTAATCTTTTGAACTCCCAAAGAAGTCTTTATTACTCTCAGAATCTGTGCATCTCAGCCTATATATACCTCGTATATAGACTATAGATTGATGTGAAAGAGTGAGCATAGAGTGAGAAAATAAAAGAGAGAATGAAAAACTTATAATCTGCAAATCTTTCTCTATATTTACTAAAATCATTGTCACACAAGAACGTAGGCGAGCTTCCGATCCTCGTAAAATATTTATTTCTGTGTGTAAGAAAACATATAATTTCTATTAGATTTTATGCACAACGTAAATATTTTGCAAAATAAAACTGAGATAATACAAATTTTGTGGATAACCCACAACACCCATACGATGAGATTACTATTATAAGAACTAAATATTTTTTATTATAATTTTATCCTCGTATGAGATCGATTACTATTCAGGACACATTTCACAAAATTCAAATAGCCCAAATTCTTTGCACGGCCACCCACAACTTCCGCGCCACTGCCAGCCAGCCACCACCGTGACCACTACTCTCTCCCTATGAATTTCACATTTCCCACGCACCCTAACCCCAACCCCACCACGATCCCCAACAATCCCAGCCCAATCCAATTCGTAGATCGTAATAGTGTGATTGGACGGATATAATTCAATCTAAAAAGTTGTGACCGTACAGATTAATCCAACGATCACAACTAATCGCATATGGTTGTGATTGAAGGGGTGCGTAGTAACTTACAAATAAGACCTCCCCTTAGACCATTTTCATAATAGAAAATTAGAAGAAGAAACAAAGATTAAAATCTTAGAGGTTCCTAGTTCTCTTTTTACAAGTAACGCAGATATTCTGAATGTTTTTATTTGTGCTTCATTATATCTTAAATGCAGATTTGCTGTAATCCGTCCATACTATTTGGTGGGGGCAAATACTGTCTTTAGAAAAGCGACAAATACTGTCTTTAGAAAAGCGGCGTAGTAACGCACTTTAAAGTATACAGTATTTACTGTGTTTGAAGACACTGTCATACCAATAAATTTCTAACAATCTAAAGACAGTATTTCTGTAATGGCGATATCTCTACAAAAAAAATGACATAGGATTTTGTCAAGCTTAATTGGTTCGATGGAGGCAATTTCAGGTGTTGGGAGAAGAAGATGCATTTCCTCCTTACCACACTAAAAATGGTTTATGTTCTGATCACACCAAGTCCAAAAAAGAAAGATGGTGAAACAACAGAGCAGGCTCGAGACATAATTAAATTGGAGAATGATGATTACATTTGCCGATAACATGTCATGAACGCTTTATCTGACACCTATTTGATGTCTACCAAAATTCAGAAATGGCGAAAGAACTTTGGGATGCACTATATGCTAAGTATCTGATTGATGATGCTACAAATAAGAAATTTCTTGTTAGTTAATTTATGAATTATCGTATGATTGATAATATTCCTGTCATTAATTAATTGCATGAGATGCAACATATTCTCATTAGTTAAAGTTAAAAATATGAATATGGATGAACCAATTGTTGTATCTTCTCTAATTGATAAATTTTCAGGATCATGAAAAGATTATAAGAAGGAACTGAAATACAAAATTGAGGAACTTACTCTTGAACAATTGGCTTAACACATTCGAATGAAAGATGAGACTAGACGTCATGAGAGTAAAAATGATTCCTCTAAAGTTCATGTGGTGGAGGAAGGTTCTGATTCTAACAAGCAAAATCGTAAGTGAAAGTTTTAAAGTCACTATGGTCCTAGAAAAGGGAAAAAACATGATTCTAAAATTGTAGATTGCTGAAATTGTGGCAAACCTGGGCACATCAAGAGAGATTGCCAAACACTAAAAAACAGAAAATTGGTGAAAAATCAGAAGCATCAGTGGCACACGTGTGGGGCAAGGGGTGCAATGGTTAGAAGAGTTGTGATCTCAGCCGTAGATCGTAACAGCGTGATCAGATGGATATAATCCAATCCGAAAGGTTGTGATCGTACAGATTGATACAACGGTCACAACTAATCGCAAATGGTTGTGATTGAAGGGGTGCGTAGTAGCCTATAAATAAGACCATCCCTTGGACCATTTTCATAACAGAAAATTAGAAGAAGAAAGAAAGATTACTACTATATTATTTTGAGCATTTATTCTGAAATTTTGTTATTACGTAGAAACAAAATCTTATGGTTCTCTGTTTACAAGTAACGCATATATTTTGACTGTTTTTGTTTGTACAAACAAGGACAGTAAGAGCCAAAAGTTCAAGTTTTATTGTATCATAAAAACAGATTTGATATAATCTGTGCACACTATTTAGTGGAGGCAAATATTATTTTTAGAAAAATGACAAAGTAATGCACGCCATAGCAATAAATTTCCAACATATTCAGCCATTAACAATTGAACAATGGCCTTCGATTCGGCGCTAGGATGTGGAATCACTAGTCTTTGCTGGTGTTGTGCTTCTATTCAGATATAAGGTTTATCTTCATCTCGATAAGGTATATAATGTATCTCTCGATATACATGTGTGAATATGCAGAAATGCTAGATTCTTTTGACTGGTTTCTTCTGAAGAAATTGCATAAGAAAAATCGGTTATAAACTTGTATACTGCACGTTGTAATAGAGATCTGTTCGAAGACTTGGTGCTTTGTGGTAAATTGTGGGGAAATCATGATATGCTTCACTTTTAGGGCCCGTTTGGATTAATCAGATTAAAAATGGGATTTGATTAGGAATACGATGGACCAAATTTCTGGTGTTTGAACGCGTATGAAGGACATATCCGTTGGACAACCAATCCCATAAAGACACAAACCAAGGGATAGATAATATTTGGAGGGAGAATGTATTTGTAATCCTTTCACCTTGGATTAAGCCTTGGATTAAGGATTTGGCGAGGAAAAATAAAAGGTAAGAAGAAAAATCAGAAGATCTAATGGTTCGATGATCCTGAAAGGTTGGATCTTCTAAATTTTCA
>CM018915.1:9154284-9156784 GCA_009663005.1 Actinidia chinensis | reverse complement strand
TTTTTTTATTTTTAGTGATTTTTTTTTTAAATTTGATTTTTTTTTTACATTTTTTTAATTCCTCTTGTTAAGTTATAAGAAAAATATAAATTTTGATTAAATGATAAAAAATATTCACTCAAAAACCAAAGCAGATAAAAAAATTCTAAAAAAAAATTAGGTCAAAAAGCACCTAAATTAAGGCCATGTTTGGAACTTGGAAAGAAAAAAAGAAAAGAATAGAAAGTTGACAAAGTAATTAAAAGAAATATTCTAAGAATAATAATATGAGATTAAATTCTATACGTGTGAAGCAAATGGTAGTTTATGTATATCCAATCATATATGAACACATCATAAATTGGTAGAAAAAATCAAGGAATTTGTCTCCAACACTATCTTTAACTAACTTGGGTTTAGAGGGGCTCTATTTTAATTCCGGTTAGTTTCATTAATTTTACACAACTATTGATAATTACGGTTAAATTATAAAATAAAATTAAAAAATAAAAAGATAAAATAAGAAACGAATAAAATTGGTTAGGGTTAAATTAGAAAATACAAATAAAATAAAATAAGAGGAAAAGTAAGAGTAAATAAGTAACCATCCGATGTTTAGTATTTGTTTATTGTTTTATTATTTTTTTCTAGTTTAACCCTAATTACCAATAATAAACTATAGTTGTTTAAAATTAATGAAACTAATCAGAGTTAAAATAGATCCTCTCTAGCTAGTCTAAGCTCAAGTTAGCTAAAGATAATGGTGGAAGTAAATTCTTTGATTTTCTCTACTAATTCATGATGTGTCCATTCTATGATTAGATGTACGTTCTCAAATAGTTTTTATTTATCTGTGTTTGATTTATAAGGAAATGAAATGAAAATGAGAAATACAATATTATTTCTTGTTTCAGTTCAGAAGAAAGTGGAAATTAAGAAAATAATAGTAAAACACTTTAAATGAAACAAGGAAAAATAAAAAAATAAAAGAAAGAAAGAGGAAAGAATGTGGAAAGAGAACTTTAAAATGGAAAAAATAAATACATTTTTATTTGTTTTCTCTCATAAATTTCAAAATGAGAGGAAAGAACTAAGAACCAAACAAAAAAATTAAAAACTTATTATTTTTATTTCTTTTCCTTTTTCTTTAGTTCCAAATGGAGCCAAAGAGTATTCACATAAAACTTATTAAAGTTGAGCCAAATTATAACAAAAAAAATCATCAATTTTTTTTTAACTAGTTATTGTTTTAACACTAATTTCATCAGCCTCTCTATTTGTATTTTAATTAATTAAAATATTATTTTTTTACTATTCATCCATTTTAATCTCAATTTTTTTTCAACTGTCATATTTTTAAAATAATCACATTATTTCAATAGTAATATTTTTTAAATGATACATTTTAAAAATAAAAGTATTTTTACAACGGTCATATTATTCAACCGGTGTTATTTTTTAAAGTACATTTTAAAAAAAATCATATTTTTTAAAACTATTATATTTTTAATTGAACTATATACGGATGTAAGGAGTAGATTTAAGAAATTAATTAATACAATTTAAAGTGGAATGATCTAAAAAATATTTTATTAAAAATATAAGAGTGTAAAATATAATTTATACTTTAAATAACTTGTGAATAATGTCTAGCTAAATAGCAAATTTATTTATTTAAACTATTGTATAAGTTTGCATTAGGTAAAAATGACTTTTCGTTTCACTTACCATGGAATGGATGCTCTGAAAGTATGCTCATATACCAAACTCTCTCTCATTTGGATTTTAATGTGAATATAATAATTCTCTTGCTTTCTTATGTTTAGTGGAACTTTTCGGAATCTCTCCTTTTCCATCACGACTAAACATTGTTAAGTTCCAACTTTTTCTTTGGTCTATTTTGACGGATAAATAAATTTTGTCGCTTACCATTATGTATGGCAATGCTACAAGTGCACTCCAAATTTATTTGTCATTTTTTTCGACATGTATACATTTTAATGTCAATATAATAGTCTGTTTCTTTAAAAAAAAATTTGGTCAAAATTCTAAACCCATAGGGTTTCTTTTAATTGAATCAATAAATAATTATATATTTTTATGAATAATTTTTTGAGATTTTCTTACAGACAATCTCAATTAGTTCTTATTTATAAAGATTTTGAAATCATCAAAAATAATATAAATTAAAAAATATAGACAAGTTTTTGAGATATTCAGAATAGTAAAAATGGATAAATAAATTAGAACGGAGAGAGTAATAAATTTTACAAACTTCTTTTACTCACTGATGCGTTATGTGAATGTGTTTAGGGACATGAGTACGAAAAGTTTGTAAGACCCGTTTGAGATAGTTTTTTTTTGATACGGCTGCTACTTTTCATCTAGTAAGAATTATTTTATTATTTGAGTTTTGTTTATCCTAAAAAACGTAATAAAGAAAGAGGAAAGAAATAACAAAAAATATTTTAATAAGATAGAGTTAAGAGTAGTGAGTCTATAATGGAGTGAGTTTTGTAAA
>CM018915.1:9131784-9139284 GCA_009663005.1 Actinidia chinensis | reverse complement strand
ATGTTTTAAAATAAAATACAAAATAACAGGGGCAAATTCAGAAATTCTTGTCAGTGAGGGAAAAACTTATATAGAGTCATGCACAAAATTATTTTTAATTAAATTAAAAATAAACATTTAAATATTTCATTGATGAGTAGGGACAAATTATATTATTTTTTAATTAAAAAAAATAAATGCATAAAAAAAAACTTTTTAATGGTTTTTTAGAACTCAGTAGGGGCAGCTGCCTCCACTCGTCTCTTCTTTGGTCCGCCCTTACAAAATAAACTATAAAATTCATAACTAACTGCAAAAAATTACGCAATTGTGTTTTTCTATGATGCATGTGCTGATGTGCACCATTTCATAAGTAGTCAAAAAAAATTAAAATTAATTAATATTATAAAAATACATAATATTTTTTATGGTACACACACCATGTACAATAACTTTCCCCCATTAAACTAAGTTATTCATTCATTGCTAAAATGTGGATTTTTAAGTTAGACCCAAGGCTAATCCCGAATATCTAAACCAGAATGAAACAAGCCAAGTTAGTTATTTTCACACAAGAAAAGCCAACCTGACAATATCTTTCATAATCTTTCATATATATATATATATATATATATATATGCCACCTAATATTTTGATAAGAAACTCATCATGCAAAGATTAGGTTAGCATGATCACCATCAGCTCTCTCGGACCTTATATATGAATGATAAATTTATAGTCATAAAAAAAGGGGTAATTTTCACCATTAGTCCCTATAGTTTGAAAACAATTTCACTTTGATACTTACTATTTTAATATAAATAATTAAGAACTTGAAATTTAAATTTAATCCCAACGTAGAGCCCATGTTAACGGCCTCAGCGCATTTGGATGGAAAGTGAGCATGTGGCCCTCTTCAGAGGGTAATTTTATCACTATTGATCCTTATAGGGACCAAAGTGAAACTTTAATCAAAATACAGGGACCAATAGTGAATTTATCCAAAAAAAGTGTAGGAAATGTTCGGCACGTATTGACTTCAAATCAAAATGGAGGTTGTTTGGGTCGTTGAATCATAAATTATTTTATGAAAAAAAACAATATTTAGATTTAATTATTAATCACATTAAATTAAAATATATTATCAAATATTACGTAAGACTTGTCAAATTATTTTATGAAAAAAAATAATATTTAGATTTAATTATTAATCACATTAAATTAAAATATATTATCAAATATTACGTAAGACTTGTCACCTCGTCGCCTATTCAAATGTATGTGATATATATACATTATACGCATGGTAACTCAATTCTCATTCCCATGCGGACCAAATCATGGGTCCCGTAAAACAGTGAAAAATGGTTCTATATATAATAATTCATCACTTTTACGGCTCAAAATTTGGATTAATTTTTTTTTTATAATTTAAAATGAATGGTTCAAATTAACTTGATTATGTGAGATTTATACACTCAAGTGAATATCAACCATGATTTGTAATTTTTTTTATAATTTTTTTGAATTCTGATTTTTTTATTCCACATTTTGAAACAGTATAATTTTTCATTATAATTTGTCCATAAACATACAAAATAAAAAAAATAAAAAAATTCGCCTTTTATTTCTATCTCATAGTCGCATGCTTTGTTTTTTTTATCTATAACTAGTAATTGCCCGTGTCCACGGGAATTACGTAAAAAAAAAGACCACTTCTTAAGCGTACTAAGAGATACATTGTTACAAAATAGAGAACAAATTAAAAATTATAATGATTTTAAAAAAGTTTTGCTAATTTGAGAGAAATGAAGGGAAAAAAGAGGTGTTTTAGTTTTTTTTTTTTGGTCCCACTAAAAAACGATCTAATGGGTAAAAAATATATCCAGTTTTAGAGGTGTTTTGTCCATTTGATAAGAATCCCATACATTTGAAAAGAAGGAAGTGATATTTTTTGGAGAAAAAAAAAATAGTCTCAGGTGAAATCTCAGCCGTTGAATTAACTCAAATGGATTTTAACCGTAGATAATAGAAGATAGTTTTGAAATTCAAAATAAGATGTGATTTATATTATAGATAAAAGAGTGGGAATTCTTTTGTCACTATTTTCACAAAAAAGATAACCAACAAATTAAGAATTCCCTTTCCTGTGATGCAATCTATCACGCCCAGTTTCTATACACATTTGTACACACAAACACAACTACATTTTCCAACATAATTTCACAATCAAATGGAAGAACCGAACCTTAAACCCTAATTTTTTTCACAAAATCGAAATAATCAGGACCCTCCTAACCTTAAATTGAACAAATCAAATTAGTTGCATTGTGACAAGAGAACAGGGGCGTGGCAGTCAATGGTGGTGGTTTGGAGGGTTTTGACAGCGGAGGCGCCACCGCTTACTTTCCATGAGGACCGAGGCGAACCTACTGCACACTGTTTAGCAAGAAAATCCATTGTGATCGTTTAGCAGTGAATAGAGCTAGCGTTTATATCCCAACGCGGTTGATATTCTTGTTTCTATTAATTTACTCACCGGAGGAGGTAAATGTGAGAAATAATAAGAGATGGAGATCAATTGATTTGTTTTTATTTTGAATTATAAATAAATTAGTCAAGAAATTGATTTTTGTACATTTTTTTTCAATTTACTATTTTTATCGGTACAATTATTGAAATATTCTTCTGTGCAGTTAAAAGTAAAAAATAATATAGAATATAAAAATAAAGGTGTTTTGGATAATTTTATCTAACAAATATAAGGGAAAAAGTGTAATTGAAGGACAGAGGGTTAATTATACTTTAGGATTTTCTTTGTTTATCACAAAAGAATCCTAATATTTAGTAAGAAAAAAGGAAACCTAGCTACTAGCTCTAAATTTTAATATTTAATATTTACTTACATTAAAGTTGTTTTATTGTGAAAAAAGACTTCCTCTTGGTTCAATCTTTATAATTGTCGGAATTATTCAGAAGATCATATATATGAAAAATCAAGTTAATGGATTATCAACAGTTTAGTCAGTTGTAAAAATTTTAGAATAAATCTTGAGTCGAACGACGACAGAGAGGGAAGAAGATGATATCATGATAGCGATGTGTGTGAGAGAGAGGGAGAGAGGACGAAGGGAGGAGATGATGTCATGATGGCGATGAGAGAGAGAAAATTTAATCATTCTAAGGTTATAGTAGTATTATGATTTTCTAAAATAATAATAAATAATTTTCCCTTGTAAACTGAGGCTTATAGTGAAGGTATTAAGGTCTTTTTCCAGTTTTGTGAAGGAGGGTAATATAGTAATTTTATCATTTTCATGCGCAACACTCTACTAGAGGATGCTGGTGTAATTTTTGAATCTTAGGGGGAATTTGTCTTAACGAGAAAACCTTGGGGGAAGTTTATGTAAATTTTACTTGTAAATAATTCAAAAGTTCATTGAATATAAAACAACATAAGAAGGTTCGCGTTTATTACTATGAGCCCGCCAATGTAGAATATTTATACTGTTTTATTTGAGAGAGAAGAGTAAAATAATTACATTTGGTTGACATTTTTTTATTACTGTGAACCCGCCAATGTTGAATATTTACTATGTTATTGAGAGAGAAGAGTAAAATAATTACATTTGGTTGACACTAATGCTAGTATACAGTTAGAAGTTTTATATAGCACTAGTAATTACCCGTGTTCATAGGCACTACGTAAAAAAATAAAATAAAAAATTATTTTTTAGGCGTACTCGTTAAAATTTTACAATCTAAAAAACAAATAAGATATAAATATCAAATAAAAGATACATTGCTACAAAATAGAGAATATTTTGTTAGTTTTGGAGAAATGAGGGAGAAATAAAGAGATATTTTAGTATTTTTTAGGGTCCCACTAAAAAACGATCAAATGGGTAAAAAATATACCAAACTTTAGAGTTTATTTTCATTGGGTAAGAACTTATGTGGATCTCACACCTTTGAGAAGAAGGAAGTGATATTTTTTGAAGGAAAAAAATTTTTTCAACCGTTAGATTAACTCAAATGGATTTCAACCGTAGATAGTAAAAGATAGTTTTGAGATTCAAAGAATTGTGATTTATATTATAGATATTACTAAAAATATATGGACAAATTTTATTTTGTGGTGCAAAAGCATATGTGGTCTCTCGTTAAGAAAATTTGACTAATAAATTTTAATTATACTACTATTACTTTCTAATAATGAAATAACATAAATAACAGAAGGGTCTAAATTTTTTTAAAAAAAGTAAAGAATGAAAAAATATTAGTAGGATAATAGTTTATGCTTTCATATGATATATATACATCTCCTTGCGTGAGTGCAAACCACTATAACTTGAGGGTGATAAACTTAGGTCCAACTTTGTTAATTTCGAGTTTGTTAATTCTTTAGTTTTCGAGTTATTTCGTCTTTAATGATTTTTTTTATTATTTGATAAAAATTCTATATTTTTTTAGTTATTCTTGACGAGAGAATCTGAAAATGTGAAAAATTTATTCAAGTTTATTAAAAAAATTTACTAAAAACAAAGAATCTAACTAATTTATCAAGTAATTTTTTTGGTTTTTAGTGAACTATTTTTTAAGTTAGATAAATTATTTTATATTTTCGGATTCCTCTATTCAAGAAGAATCGAAAAATTATCAAATTTTGATCAAACGATTTTTTAAAATGAGAAAAAGTTAAAAGATTAATTAACTTTGAACGGTTAGGTCCATAATTTTTTTTTGCTTTCCTTTTCCAACATAGCCTGTGGTTATTTATGGAGGGAAATTAAAGAATTGTAAAAGGAAAACGATTAAATCTAACTTGTTGATCTATTGAATTTTTTCTTTTATTTTCATTTTAATATAACACGACTTTAGACTGTATTTAAATTAAAAATTTAGGATGGAATTTGTGGAGGGGATGAGGGAATTAATGAAAAAATATTTAATTAACAATTGAATCCATTAATTTTTTTTCCCTATCTTATTTTCCCGCCATATTATCTTCAATTCAAACACAGCCTAAAATAATGTTGTCAAATGCATATTATCTCGTCGTATTACATAAAGGAGCCGTAATTTATTAAATGACATTTGAATATTAAACAATATTTGAACTTTCATCTTTCTCCCCCACTTGTATATTATTCTTTGACTCAAGTTGATGCTGTTAATTGGGCCTATATTTTTTTGAGATTTTTTAGAGGTTTTGGTTTTCGAATTTTTTCGTCTTTAGTAAAAAAAATTCTTTCTCTTGATAAGAAAAATCTAAAAATATAAAATTTAGAAAAATTTAGAAAAATTTCTACTAAAAAAATTTTTTTTAGCAAATTTTTTGAGTAAAATTTCTTTTGATGTTAGTAATTTTTTTTCTAAATTAGATGAAAAGTTTTAGTGAATCCCACAATTACTATGTGGGAGACCCAAATAAAACTTAAGAGAGAGCTATGCAGTTGTTTGTAACTTTGTACATTAGCCAAAAACAGAAATTAAATTTTGTAGACATGCGACGTAAGCATGAAGTCTACATACATTCAATTTGACACATTATTTTTACTAATTAATAATATATTAATTGATAATTAAATATACGTAAATTTTATATTTACGCCACATATATAAAAATTTTAATCTCTTACCAAAATTAAACGTAGTATATGCATAAACTTCTATTCTGATGTGTCGTTGTTTATAATATAACCTCCAGTCTTAGCGTACAGAAACTTTGACCCAAAAAATATATTGTCTTCAATTTAATTCTTTGAAAGTGGTTAGTGTATTAGAGTTGACAAAAATAGCCCATCATGCACCGCATGTGTCCTCACATGGCAGTCTGGATTTTCTTGACCTCTTGATTCGTTTATTTTAATTTTTTAAGAGTAAAATAATAGAAATAAGATTTAGCGTGTATATCAAGATCTGACTTCTAAACGAGTAAATTGTGTACGGTGAGGGAACGCACTACCATTTTTTTTCCTTGACATTCAAAAACTTCACAATTTTCTGAAGCAATGTAAAAGGAAGGTAAGCGAGAGGCTCCAAAGTGAATGGCATTGAATGAAATTGACTTGAAATTGAAAGACATTGCATAGAAAAGAGAGACAACTGAAAATGTTGGGGAAAATAACTTAGAGAAAGTTATTACAATGGATAATTTTAAACCGGATTGAAAGATATTAAAAGATAAAGTCGCCGGGACCAAAACATAATTGAAAGATAAAATGAATGAATTTTAAAGTAAGTATTGAGTTTTGTGGCGAAGAGCTTCGTATTATTTTTAAGAGTAACCTGTTTTAAGTCTTTGGAACTAGTATTTATACTTGAAAAATTCACTAATTTGATATTAGAATGGTGGTTGATGATCATTCTGTATTTGACATGTGTCTCATGATCTCTGAGTATAAAATTATGATTCTTTAATGTGTGCACATGAAAAGACTGAATATAACTTCCATAAATCTCTGAAAGCCTTGAATGATTGTCATATGCTCCTTTTTTGCAACTACTCCTACATTTTAGGGCCCGAAGCTGATGCCAAACTCTGATTAGATTTGATTGACACATGGATAACCATGATCATATTAAGACAATCTTGCTATTTTCTAAGAAATGCCTGAGTTGAAGGCTTGATCTAGTGTGAGCATGCCCATATTCACTCCAAGCAAACACTCTCTCTCTCCTCCTGTTTGACATCTCCCAATCTAGGTCATATAAAGCGTGAGCGTCTTTTGCCAAAATATATTGAGAGCGAGAGCGTTCCGAGAGCGTTTTTGTTATACAATTTTTTAATCAAAATATAATCATATATTTTGGGATCAAAAACGAGAGCGAAATCTCGGTAGAAGGATTATGTGACCTACCTCTCAAATACCGTACAAACTCTCCTGTTTGACATCTCTCGCTCTCTTCTCTACAATACTGGACGTGGAGGCAGTGGTGGTGGTTGCGAATAGGTAGTGGAAGAGGAGGCAACCTCAGGTTCGTTCCCTTCTCTCTCTCTAATCCTCCAACTGTTTGACGATATGCTTCAACAAAAAAAAAAAACTCCCTCACCACGCTAGTTTCGCTTGACTTGTTTGCATTCCTGTCCGTTGGCTTAGGCGGTGGTAGGGACCCCATATGGACGATTCCTCAATTATACGCATAAGTAACATTTTTTTATGGGAAGTAACTAGTACTTTTTTAGTCCTACCAAGGTTTTATCCGGACAATTGAATTCTATTCATAAAAATTTAGAGCAAATGAGTTCAAAACTCGATAATGTCTTCCATTTTTGCCATTTTTCTCTATTTTAATGCATATGGGTGTGATTCTATTTTTTGTTTCCTTGACTTGTGATTCTATTATATTCTCTGCAATTTTCTCTTCTTGTTCTATTTTTGGCTCCTGATTTTGCATTAATTGTCATATTAAAGCAGTATTTCCTCAAAGTATTAAGTGTGTTGATGCTTGGAGTGGTGTCGATAGGCTGTGGAGGATTACATATTGTGAGCCGAGAAGAGATTTCATATGAGCTTG
>CM018915.1:9004284-9006784 GCA_009663005.1 Actinidia chinensis | reverse complement strand
ATCGTTTAAATCGTTTGCACTCTTTTCTCTCCTCTCCTCTAACTTGCTTATATATATTTGCTTAAACTAGTAGTGCATTGCTTGTATAAGATGTAACAAGAATTTTTAATTGATCATTAATTTTAAACAAGTATATTTCATCCCCACATAGTTTGCATTCTAGCTAACATACGCTGACTGTTGAATTTTTTTCAAAATCACAATTGTCTCTTTTCCATTCCCATACTTCCATTCTCAAGGTCGATTCAAACTAGAAGCCGGAGATATAGGCAAAATTAGTATAAAAAAAAAATTCCTCTACAACTCTAAAAAATTCAATTACTCATCAAGGAAACAATATAGATCTTAAAGCCATAACTAGATAAATCAAATCAAAGATTCAAATTAGAAATGCTATATTTCATCGGCTGATATAAAACAGAAATAAAAATCGAGATCGATTGTAATATAAAGTGTATACTTCAAAGAATTTTATGGCTTTTTCTAGTCATGGATCCCCAATGGGCATTGCCATGACTCTAGTTGTACAAGTCTGAAAGGGATCACGAATATGTGGTTTGGACAACCTACCTAATCATTACCTGCTTTAAAAATGTCAATATAAAAATACATACCAAAATTGACTCACACATACCCGAAAGGGCCGAAACATCATCATATTCATAGCTTAATCTTTAATACACAAAACGCGTATGAATCAAAGAATTTTAAAACATTTCATTGTACATCACATTTATTGGGACCCAATTTGAAATAAAATAGAAGTTTTTAAAATTATTTTTGTTTTATATAATTTTTAGTTAAATTTTTTACTCTTCTACTTTGTCTTAATTAGACGATCTGGAAAAGTTAAAAATTATAAAGTTAATCGATGTCCGCATTTCAAAAATGCTAATATTTTTTATCTTTAATACACAAAACGCGTATGAAACAAAGATTTAAAAGATTCCATCGTACATCACATTTATTGGGACCCAATTTGAAATAAAATAGATTTTTTTGAAATTGTTTTGTTTTTTTCGTGAGTTTTTTTATAAATTTTTTTGGTCAATTTTTTTACTCTATTACTTTGTCTTAATTAGACAATCTGAAAACGTTAAAAATTAGTTCTAGTTAATCTAAAGTAAATCCATATCCGCATTTTGAAAATGCTAATATTTTTTAATTATTTTTTTATCTTTAATACACAAAACGCATATGAAACAAAGAATTTTAAAAGATTCCATCGCACATCACATTTATTGGGGCCCAATTTGAAATAAAATAGAACTTTTTAAATTTTTTTTTTTTTTTATATACCTTTTTTGTCAACTTTTTCCTCTTCTATTTCTCTTAATTAGACGATCTGGAAAAGTTAAAAATTAGTCCTAATTAATCTAAAATTAATCTGTTACTTCATGTCCCCATTTCGGAAATGCTTATATTTTTTATTTTTTTATCTTTAATACACAAAACCCATATGAATCAAAGAATTTTAAATGATTTCACCGTACATCGATCACACTTATTAGTGCCCAATTCAAAAAATAATATAACTTTTTTATATTATTTTTGTCGTTAGTGAGTTTCTTTTCGATAATTTTTTTGTCAAATTTTTACATTTTGGTTCATCTTTAATTTTAAAAACTAAAAAAGAAAAAAAAATAATCAAAATTGATCCATTACGTCAATAAATTTCGACTATAGTAGATTTTTGTTGTAAAACATTTTTTTACTTTTCTTATTTTCCTAATCAGGCCAACTGAAAAAGTAAAATAAATTTAACCAAACTTTAAAATAAGGTTCATGAAAAAAAAAAAAAAATTGGTAATCTGGGCCGGTCGCTATTCCATGAATCAGCCTTATGCCTTTACTATAGGCCCCTTCAAAGCTTAGACCAACTCTTGCAAGAATCGATTTTGCAATTTGGCTAGAAAAACCAAAACATTCTGGATGTTGCAAATTTAACAAAGCAATATCAGGAATATATGTTAACAAGGGATTTCATATATATATATATATATATATATATATATATATTAATTTTGAATTCAAAAAATATCTCCCACTATCTATGATTATCCATTTAATTTAATCTAACGACTGAAATTTCACTTGAAATTATTTTTTTCCCTCAAAACTATTACTTCATTCTCTTCTCTCACTGTCTCACACACCTCTCTCTTTATCTGTCAGGCCACCTCTCTGATGCCACCCCTCCCCCTGTTTTGGTATTGCATGATCACATCAGACATAAGGACGCCACCTCTCTCATGCCAACCCCCTCCCCCCCTTCTCTCTCTGTTTTGGTATTGCGTGATTACATCAGACATCAAGACTTTTAATTGGTTCTTGGTTTAAATTTTCTTCCATTTTTTTATAAGTTTGGGATTCATTTCTAAATTATTAAATCTTGGAGAGAGAGCTTTTGACTACACCGAAGTCTCTATGTGATTTTCTTATTATTAGTATTTTAGTTTTTATTTATTCATTTTTTTTGGGTGGGTGTAAATAGTCATTT
>CM018915.1:8881784-8886784 GCA_009663005.1 Actinidia chinensis | reverse complement strand
TTATGGTAATTCTTGGGTATTTTTTAAAATAGCTTTTTGGACAAAATATCAAATCAATGCATGAGAACACCATTATTTTTTCATAATATTCGAAGTTTCTAGCAAGCCTCTTCGATTTTTTTAAGGGCAGCTCATGCTGCACCTAGTGGGCCAAGCTTTGTACACTTTCTAAATTTTTGAGTGCTGGACATCTCATATTTGAGGTGTCACATAACAAGTTCACCTTTGGGACAGCTTAAGTGATGCATGTAGCCAGCACATGGTGCTAGTATAGAAGTGATTTTGTCAAGTTGTTAAGCTACTCTCATTGTTGCTGAACAAAACCGACAGAGAAAGAGAAAAGAGGGAAAGAAATGAGGAAAAAAGAAAAAGAGGAAAGCACGTAGAAATAGAGAAAAATGGAAAGAAAGATTTGAGAGAGAGAGAAAGGGGAGCTCGGGAGAAAGAAGGAAAGTGAGAAAAAAGGAAGGAAAAGAAAATAATGCAGAAATTGATACTGAAAACCATCCTGTTTTTCTACTAAGGTGATTTCTAATTTTTATCCATTTGCTTTAGAATTTTCTTCCATTTTGAGACTTATTATTGAACACCATGTATATCATGATTAAACCCTCCAAATACCCTGAAAATATCTTATTTGCACATATTTTTAACACCGAAATTCGAATATATCGATATCCTATTTTTATCTTGGACCAACAACTAGTATTTTTATCATATCTTTTTCATATGATGTTCAAATTACTAAATTCAAGTTGATGTGGAAATATATTTAAATTCTCTATAATTTTTATTTAGAACAATTTTTCAAATTCCAACTCTAGGTGACCCAAAATCAGTCTGGAAAATAAATTTAAAGAGATGATTTAGTTCTGTTTTGCTTGAACTGGTTGAACTTCAAGTTGAATCGGTTGAGGCTTAAAAACCTCAACACTACTCCTAAATTAATTTTTATTGCATTTTTGTCCCTTCCTAACTTCATATATATATTTTTTGACCTATTAAAGCCGTTTCAACCCCATTAGCCAATCTATAATAAAATTGAATAAAGAATAGATGTAAAGAAGCTAAATTTTAGAGTTCTAATGTAGGACCAGAATTTGAGGAATCGTAGCTCTCGAGTAAAGGAAAATTAGGAAATGTGCTTTTGGTGAGTCTCTTATATATCATGTTGCTTAAATTTCATAAATGAAGTAAGCGTTGTTTGAATTTATTGAAATTGATATTTTTCTCTATGAATAAATGTTATGAAATTTGCATGTTGTATTTTGACATGCCATGATTATGAGAAAAATGAATTGATTTAAAAAAATTATGATTTTAATGACACATATATCGAATGGTACCCGACACAAGGGGTACAGAATATAGCAGGTGAAGTAATAAGGGTGTGATCATAACCAGATAATCATGGGTGATATCACTCCATATATATTTAATAGGGTCGCTCCCTAAGAACTGGTGGTCGTCGAACATATAATGTCTATATAAAAATACTTGAAGTGAAATCAAGGGAAATTGGCCTCGATGAGCCAATGATTATGATAAAAGTTCGGCCTAAATGAATCGAGATTGTGAATAACTATTTTATGATAAAATAAATTCATTGACTTATAATTTTATGGTCGTTAGTAAATTTGACATATATTGACTCACACAAGCCTAGTGTTTAAGACGTCGTCGTACGTACATTTTAGAAAATCTGAACGTTAAGAAGTACGAGTAATAGAAGAGACTGAGCCTATTTTGTCAAGTATAAGTATGCAATAGAATACTAGCATTTTGTTAAACGGTTGGGCTGAACTTGTGGTAAGAACTGTAATTGTAAAATACTTATGTTTATAAAATGTTTTTACACTTCAACTTTGTTTATTTTTATTATACTTTTACAAAATTTGATTATATATGAGTATTTTTTTATAGTAAAAAATCCCTAAACTGTGTTGATTATATATGTGGTAGGCCTAGTGAGTAATTTCACTGGCCAATTACGACCCATATATTAATATCTTGGGTGGATCCATACATATAAATTGTATTGGGCCGTGACAGCGGTGGTGCATAGCGATGGGATGGGGTCTGGGTTGGTGTAAGAGCTTGGGGGTTGTGGATGTCTAGGATTAGTGTTATGGATTGAGTTAGGATTTTGATTGAGGAAGAAAAACATACATTATTAAACTTGAAAAGACAAATTAGTTCCTCGCATTTTCTCTGCACTTCATATATTCCTATCCAAAATCAAAATGTTAAATCAAAACATAACCTAATTGTTTGTCCAGACCTCCTATATTGATTTCACTAGGTGAGATCTCTATAAGGAAGTTATAAGGAGAAAAATTCCTTGAGTTTTTATGGCATAAGGAAGTTCAATCATAAGCAAAAGTATACATACTAACACGGCAAAAAATATTTTTGTGAGAGAAGTATACGATTATAGCTACATGTATTGAATTTTATTGACATTCTTTTCCAATTTTGCTCATCCTTTTGCTTTAGAATCCTGTCTCAAGAAATGGATGGCTTAACCATTTCCTGACATATTAATTTAAGCCCGCATCAGAACACGTCCCATAATTTTTTTTGCTAACAGTTGGTTTTGGAGAAATTATTTATTGCTCTTAGAGAAAATTGCAGTGGTATTATAACCTTAAAGTAATTAGTCTAAACAGTGGTATTCACTTTTCTTTTTTATACCCAAAAACATGCACAAAGTACTCAAAATGGATGGGGCAAAAAGAAATATGGGCTTCCACACTCGTCAACCTTCTATGCACCAAGTTAAAGTTGCCCGAGCTAACAATTATTTATTCACCATGTACAATGAAAAGTCGGATTCGAGGTTGCACATTGGCCATTATTGTCAGATGATGGCACTGTGGAGCCACCCAGTGCCGGCCTGAATTTTTCGAGGCCCCAATCCTAACATCAATTTGAGGCCCTTTATATTTTTTTTTCTGATAAAAAATGATATTATTACAACAAAAATCAACATTTTTTGTGAGTTTCAAACAAAATTGAGAACTTAGAATACACATACAATACTATTATTTCGATGTATCAAAATATATATAATCCAATACACAAAAAGCCATATCTATTCTATAAAATATTGAACCCGGGGCCCCTAAAATTGGGCTATTTTTTGGGGGCCTAGGCCCAGGCCTACTGGGCTTATGCCTAGGGCCGGCTCTGGAGCCACCTTGATGCGTTGATGTGCAGAGCGTTTCCCTTTAGCCTGGGAGACCTCAGGTTGATGTAGTTCGAAAAGATTCCCCTAGGCTCCATAGGGGATTTCATTAAGTTATCTGAGTCACTCGTAGCTCAATTCATCATCAACAGAAATGCTTTTAAAGGAGTCAGCTCCCTCTTGAAACTCAAGGTAAGACCACCTTCATCATCTCTCGAGGTATTGTTTGTTACAAGGTCATGTCATTTGGGCTAAAGTACGTTGGAGCCACGCACCAGCGCATGGTCACTAAGATGTTTGGGCATCTGATGAGTAGTACCATTGATGCCTACATAGATGACATGATGGTCAAGAGCAGGGAAGAACAGAACCATTTGAAAGACCTTGTTGATGTGTTCACAATTTGAAAGATCACAAGCTCGGACTAAATGTAACTAAGTGTGCCTTTGAAGTTAGCTTTGGCAAATTCCTAGGACACTTAGTCACTCAAATATGAATTGAAGCGAATTCAGAACAGATCATGGCTATAAGGGATTTAGAGAGATTTAGATCTACGAAATAGGTCCAAAAGCTTATTGAGATGACAACAACACTTAATCAGTTTATTAATAAGTCTTTGAATAACCATTTTTCCAACTTATTCACAAAAATACCAAATTTTAATTGGGAGATAAGTGTGAGGTAGCGTTGAAAGAATTCAAAGAGTACTTGACCAAACCACTACTTTTCTCGACACTGGATGAGGGAGACCTGCACTGTGCTAGGTTTGCTGGCTCCCAAATTTGTAGCGGGGGCAGTGCTAGTTTGCCCAGGTAGACAGTTTGATGTCTGATGATTTAATGGTAAAGTAGTTTGTACTTGAGCAACTTTGAAACATCGTGGGAATGTTGGCAATTCTTAGCTCGGGCAATAACAACCTTGCACTCTTCACTTCGGGCCTTGTATCAATTGTTGAAACTTGTAAGTTAAACAACCAAGTTGTCTAGTGTTTGAACCTGAACAAAATATGCAGAGCAGAAAACTTAAAATGATGACGAATACAAACCCCCACCATCTTCAATATGGTTGTTGTGTCTCGAAAAATCCCACAACCTATCATTACTATGACATAATCTCTGATTTCTTGAGATCTAAATGAACTCATTCAAATACATTTCTTTGTCTGACTCTCCAACACCAACCTAGTCAAAGCTCTTTATTGTTTATGAGCTCGAGATAGTGGTTCTTCGAGGGAATTCTAGTACCAAGCTCACGCTTAGGCCGAAATACGTTTTATACGTGCAGAAAATCAGATGCAATGAAGTTAATTGACACTTGCATTGAAAGTGAGACCACAACGAGCTATTACCTCCTTTAAGAGCGGGCTAATGGGGAATCGAAGTCTCTCTAGATGAATCATCCAAATCCGAACTAGGATCCAATCCCTATTCCTTTGTAGCGTGGCTTTGGTTCTTCAATTAGGACGTCATCTAGGATTCCATGGTCATTCCTAAATTTTGCCAAGACAGTTGCATTGTGAACTAGAGTTGAGCTCGGTTAAGCGCCATGTGTTTGAAAGAAAAACAAAGCCTTGTTAATCCGTGCTACTAACCTAGTTCAAACATATCAAAGGTGACCCATTGGGGGCAGAGCTAGCCGAACTACATCCAAGTCCCGAGCTCTAACTCGTGTGACCTAAAGTTCCACGTTAACTAAGCTACAATGTATGTCATCGAGATAGACTTAAGTCATTTTCCAAGATCTATGTTTTGTCACCATCCAAACAATTTATGGGCAAAGCCGTAAACCTAAGGGGATGTTTGGTAATTGTTTG
>CM018915.1:8856784-8859284 GCA_009663005.1 Actinidia chinensis | reverse complement strand
AAAATCTATATGGGTCCCACGTCTTTGAGAAGAAGAAAATAATATTTTTGAGAGGAAAAAACTAATCTTAGATGAAATCTCAGCCTTTAAATTAATTCAAATAGATTTCAACTGTAGATAGTAGAAGATAGTTTTGAGATTTAAAATGAGTTGTATTTTATAATATAGATAGTTAATTTGGAAGATTTAAAAATATGTGTATCTCAAATAACTTTTCTTTCTATTTGAGCTATTTTTTTTATATATTTTATTTTTCACATTTTACTGTTTTTAGTGAATTTTTTTCACCGATTAATCAATATTTTAGATCTTTTCGGTTTTTCTTAATGAAAAGAGGTTTAAAATATAAAAAAAATTATCTAATTTAAGAGAAAGTTTACCAAAAATAAAAAAATAATTTTTATCTCCAAATTAAATAATTATTTTATATTTATAGACTTTTATCGTTAAAATAACTAAAATAATAATAAAAAAGATCAAATAAAAAAATATTTTAAAAAATAAAAATTAGAGAAAAAGAAAGTGTGTTTTCATTTTTTGTTGTGAGTCCCACTAAAAAAATAATTCAATTGGTAAAAAATATATGCATATCTTTAAAGATTTTTGATCCATTGGATAAGAACTTATGTTGGTCTCCTACCTTTTGAGAAGAAGGAAGTGATAGTTTTGAGAGAAAAAAAAAAATCTCAAGTGAAATCTTAACCGTTGGATTGGAAGTTAACTAGTTTACATCCTTGAATAAAGACAACAATGGTTTTAAAAGTAAATCAACTCACGTTTAAAATGAGAGTTGGAACTCTCCACAAGTCATATTCAGTGTTATTGTGCATACAAAATAGGTACAAAAGTTAAATCCACATTCAAACTTAAATTGATCAATCAATAGCTTGAACTGATAAAGAATCAATCCATAAACTGCTACTGTCACCGAAGGTTGATGAAGCATAGTCGAACTACAACAGACAAAAATCTTGATGGATTTGATCACTTGAAACTCAGTGCAACATCGACCGAAATTCACATTCGGTCGACCGAATGTTGAAGAAGGCACAACCAAAAGTGAAACAGAGAATAAAGATGCTTATTGGAAGAACAGGTTTACTACGACCGAAGTCTATATTTGGTCGACCAATGTTACGATAAAGCACAACCAAAGTTGAACCAGAGCAAACAAATTACTCTCTATAATTGAAGAACAATATTGATCGAAGTTAACATTCGGTCGACTGAAAGTGAAAAACTCTCGACTGAAGTTATAAACCCATCAGGAGACATAACAAGCAAGCTACTGGAATTCTAGTGCAATCTCGACCGAAATTCAAGTTCGGTCGACCGAAGTTATCGATCGAAATTTGAAAAGTTGATCATGTACATCTAAATCAAGATCCAACAGCTGGGATTCAATCAGAACGGCTAGATTAGAAGTATTAAATGCTCCAATATCTATAATCTACTTTTGACTTATAAATACAACTCTTGAGGTTGTTGGAAAATATTAAAGTGCCATAAAATTCTAGAATCACTTGTATTTAATATTTCAATCACTTGTTCATTTATTATGAGTTTGATTTGTGAGAGTTAGATCACTCTAGACAAGAGAGAGCTTCATTGTATTAATATTTGATCTAGAGTTGGTGAGTTTAGAGTTATTTTCAACTACTAAACTTTGTTGAAATGATCACTATAAGTGATTGTAAAGTTCCCAATAAAAGGAGTCTATGACATACTAGAAGAGTCCTAGTGTTTATAAAGGTTGTAAAGCACCCTCAAGTTTGAAGATAATGACTTTTTAAGGAGAAGCTTAAAGAGTGGACGTAGGTCAAGATTTGTCGAATCACGTTTGCACTCTTTTCTCTCATCTCTTCTAAATTGCTTACATATATAGTTGCTTAAACCAGGAATGCATTGCTTGTATAAGATTTAACAAGAATTTTTAATTAGCCATTAATACTAAACAAACCTATTTCAACTCCCTTAATAATTTGCATTCTAGCTAACATAAATAATTTGCACCCGTCAGACAATTAACTTGCATAATTACATATATATAAACTCTTGCTCTGCCCCTCACTAATTTCACATTCTATAGACAAGTCACTTAAGTTAGCCCTATTTGGATTTGGGGTAAGTTTTCTTTTGTGTTTTTTAGCTGCTTTGGTTTAAGAGATTTTTTGTCTTTAGCGATTTTTTTTTTCGTTTAATAAAAAATTCTAATTTTCAAATTATTCTCTATGAGAGGAGTCTGGAAATATAATATTTTTTATTTAATTTGAAAAAAAGTTAATAAAACCAAAGAAAATCATTTTTATCCACAAAAAACTATTTAAAAAAGTTTTTTTCGTCTTCAATGTATTTTTTTCCAACTCAGATAAAAAAATTTATACTATCAAGATAAACTAAAGAAGTATAAAATTTTGATCAAATGATAAAAAAAGTGACGATGAAAAAACTTTAAAACCAAAACATATAACAAAACCCAAAAAACTTATCCAAACATAGC
>CM018915.1:8844284-8851784 GCA_009663005.1 Actinidia chinensis | reverse complement strand
CCAACCCGCTTTTATTTTTTGACGGGCTTGTTCCCCAAATCCTTCTGCTATCGAGGTTAACCCGAGGTGGAAAAGGGATTTGATTACTGCGACAAGACTTGTCCTTTGTTGTCCCTTTGGGCCAATTTGGTTCTTCCTTGCATGCGTTTGTCATGATAAACGATTGAGCTCGTTCTTACCGTTTGCTTCTGTTTCAAAGCATGGTGACGAATTGGGCTCAATTGCTGGTTCATAACAATGTGGCCCTAGCTCAGTTTCGTTTTGATCACTGCATTCCAGATGACGTCCTGATAGAAAGACCAGGCCCTAATGACAATACTTGTCCAGACTTGGTTTATTCACCAAGCCAAACTCAGGTTCCCTCTGAGTCAGTTGCTGAATAAAGTGGTGGCCTTGTGCCGTCGTACCTTTATGCAAATATCAGTAAACTTTATCCGAACCGTGCTAGTAGTGGACGTTCTAATGAGGAGAGAGGGAAAAGACTTCACTATTGAAGATTTACTCCATGTTTATTGCGTAGTTCAGCCTAGAAGGAATCCCGAAACCTATTTGTACGAGGGTAACCATTAACTTCGCCTACGAAAACCAAATTAGTACCAGACAAGATTAGTCAATGACTCCCTAGACAAAGATCTATATTTGAGTGACTTCATTTGGGTCTCCGGCCAATGGGAATTTTAGGTTGATGATCCCCGTATTTATTCACTTTCGAGATACAGAGGCTATATTCCTGTTGTAAGTGTAAATCTAATTTTGTTTCCTTTCAAGTCGGTTTTACGCATGAATCTTGTACTTACTCTGTTTCTGTTGATCTGACCTTCTTTTGGCCTTGGTTTGATTGTCTGTAGGATTCAACGCCTGCTACTGGAGAAGGTCTGAGCATTGTGCTCCCGTGATCATAACGGTGAACAATTGCCGGAAAACCCGCAATGTTGCTGATCCTTTTGGTTATACCCTGCTCTACCACCACACTATTCCCCACCGAGATGACCATCGAATTCAACCTCGCTTCTCGACAATGAAGGGGATAAATTTAGTTTAGGGTAGTGCTACCGAGCTTGCTCTCCCGAGAAAGGAGGGTGAAGGGGAGAGCACTGGTTTGAGTGAGTTGAGTTCGTTAGATTCATCTAGCAGTTGGGACGTGGACTTAGGACTTGGTGACGAAGCAGAAAAAGACGAGGACGCCGGGGTCAAAGATGGCGAAGAGATATCCAAATTGAGGTCCTAGCTCCCATTCCCGCCATAGCTCCTCCTGCCCAAGCTCTGGACGCCGAGCCCATACTTGTGCCAAGCTCAGGTTTAGAAGCTTCTGACAATCTTGGTTTTCTAAACATTGGACCTACAACCAAGGATTTGATCGAGCATTCCTTCAACCAGGGTGGTAGTTTAGGCTATAGCTCGAAGGGGGAAAAAGACATGGCATCTAGGGCTAGGGCCTTAGGAAAGAAGAGGGCCGCTGAAGAAAAGCCCGCAAAGTAGGCCCTTGATCCAGTCCTAGCTCTCCTGAGCCCAGCTGAGGTTCAATCAAACATCCCATCCTCTTAACAGGCTAGCAAGAAGAAGAGGAAGCAACCCACAGAGGGGCCTTCTCGCCAGAAAAAGGGTGGGTGTTAGCAGCTCGCCTGGCCCCTTGCGAATCATTGGAACTCCCGAGCTTTGAGCTCCAAAATTTGCTGCTATTGAGCTCAGGAGGTAAGTTACGATTGCCAACACCTCCAAGGATCATGGGACTTGTCTAGCCTTGGAAAATGTTGTCATGCTCTCATAAGATGTGGTGGACTTTGTCGCCGAAGATTTAGAGGGACTTAGAGATAGGTTGATTATGATGGGGGCTTGGGTATGTTGTTCAGCTCGTTTAGCCTTTTCTCTGCTTCCTCTCAACATTTAGTATTTTTTTTTCAATTATTTATTTTATAGCTCCTCCAGCGAGTTGTGGCCACTTCTGAGCGAATGAAGAAGCACACTACCAATTTGAAGAAGGCCAACCAAATGATCCAGGGCCTGAAGAAAGAACTGAAATAAGCCAGGATTGATTTGGTTGTGTCAGAACTGAAATAGTCCAAGGTTGGTTGCGTCAGAGCAAGCTGCCGTTAACGCCCGCAACAAGGCCGAAACTATTATTAAAGAGAAGAACAAGGCTTTGCAAGATATGACTGAGCTTCAAAAGGTGGCTTTTGGTGAGGTTTCAAGAAAGTTTTTGATTGTGGCTTTAACCATGTTGGGGATTCTTACAAGAAGTAGGTAGCCGAGCTTCGCCTTAGTATTTTTCAAAAAGGTTGGCTTGCTTATCTGAAAGGACTTGTGACCCCTTCAGATCATCTTGCTTGGATCGACACAGCCCCACTAGCCGAGCTCCTAGACTCGCCGAAAGTTTACTCCCAATTCTTCTACCGGGCTTTAATAAAGAGGAGTATGCGAACCAACCAACTGAGGATGATGTGGCTCAAGACAAGTAGCTTAGAGAAGGCGAAGGAGAGAATGCTAGGGATCTTGAAGGAGGAGTTAGCGAGGGAAACCTGACCATTCCTCCTCATTTTTGCTTGAACTTTTGACCATTTTTACTCATAACTTGTAATATTTTGGCCTTTTGGACAAATATTTTCTTTTCTATAAAGCTATTTTTGATGCGAAGAATACTTTTTTGTTCTTGCCTATTTGTAAGTTTGTAGTGTAGAGACAGTTTTTGCTTTGCTTTCCGAATTTCTCGTGAGACAGAGCATAGAGCTCACATAGAGCTCGGCTAACTCCTCCTAAATCTTTACTAAATATACTTTGGCAACGCTCGTGGGATGGATCTCAGAACTCGTATAGAGCTTAAAACTCGTATAGAGCTCAGCTAACTTTTTTTTAAATTTCTGCTAAGTGTACTTGGGCAAAAGTCGTGGGACAAAGTTTGGATCTTGCGTTGAGGTCAACTAACTCTTCCCTGACTTTTGTCAAGTACACTCACATTAACCTCGCGGGACAGAGCTTGGAGCTAGCATAGAGCTCGGTTAACTCTTTCCTAAATTTCTGTTAAATGCAATGCGCGAGCCTGCTGGGATATGCGGCGTGCGTGGGAACAGTGATGTGCCAGTTTCTCGTTGGTTGTTGGACCACGTTTAACCTGCGAAATATCTCGGTCTAGGTGCATGCTCCCATGTCTTGGATGCCCTTGCTGACCATTGGTTTCCCTTATTAATAGTAGTTCGCTGGTATTCCTACTTAATGATGGGCATTTCTCTTTCCACTAACGCCTATAAATTGAGCAACCCTTGCTCTTGCTTTCTTCATCCCAACATTTTTAGTCTCTTTGAGTCTGCTTCTCTCTCTAGAATTAGAGTTGATGTTTTTGGAGTTTTGCCCCCTCAGGCCTTCTACTACCAAAGTGGGTCTGAGGCAACGAAAGGGCTTGGTGGCTGTCTCTTGGAAAATAGTTAGTATCATTAGTAAGGAAGAGCTCGATGCATGTTGCCAGCTTGTCCTCGTCTGTCCCCAAAAGTTCTACAATGCAAAGCTTCTATCCCCAAAAGTTTTGTAAAACGAAGCTTCTGCTCGACTCGATTCAAGGCAACAAACTCTTCGGTAGCTGATGGGCAATCTGCTGCGGCTTTTTCAGTGTCAGATATTGTCGACTTCCACCTTCCCGGAAGCCATCTTCTGGATATTTGGTTGCTAACTGTTGTACACAACGTCTTGAGGCACTATCCACAAGGACCACAGACTTGCCGAAGTCAAATCATGGATATAATCTTGATCATCACTTTCAGGCACTTAGTGTGGGCAATTTTTATGTTTTACACAGTTCTATACTCGAACAACTTTGTAGTTGAGTCGCTTTGTACTTGAATAACTTTGTAGTTGAATAAATTTGCGTTTGAACAAAATTTTTTTTTGTATTTTGTGCATGTTTTTATTTTCTGTCTCCTTTTTCCTTGTGGATATTATCCAACTCGTGAGGCCTAGTTCAGTTAACTATTTCTCCCATCATTGTTAGGAATACTAAAGCAACATTCGTGGGAAGAAATTCAGAGCTCGCAAAGAGCTCGGCTAACTTTTTCCAAAGATTTTCTTTTTATACTTTAGCAAAAAATTAATGGGAAAAATTTGGAGCTATGAGGATTGGTGAACTTTTGTCAATTTTTTGCTAAGTATATTGATATTTGATGGGACAGAGCTCAGAGTTCGTAAAAATCTCGACTAACTCTTTCCTGAATTTTGCAAAGAGTACTTAATCGAAACTACTGAAACTAGTTCGGAGCTCCCTTGAGCTCGGCTAACTCTCCCCAAGTTTGTGTTTAAGTATTCCTTTCCAAAATTCAAATCTCAAGGGATAGAGCTCGGGATTCGCTTTGAGTTTGGCTAGGTCATTCCTTATAGCAGTTTATTTTGATAGTTTAAGCCTTAACTTAGTAAAAGTTTGAACAAGCAAGTTGATATAAAATTTCAGCTTGGTTGAAAAAATACATTTCAATGAATAATGCCCAGGGAGAGATCATCCTCCTCCGTGGTTTTTTCTGTTCCATCGTCACCTCAATTGAACCTCGGGTTGGATTTGGTTTCATTCCCTTCTGCTTGGGTCTTTTCTTGCTCAATAAATTCCTTCAGGTGTCCATCTCGGATTAGTTGGTCCAAGAAAACCTTTAGGGCCCGACAATTATCCATTCTATGTCCTATCTCTTTGTGGAAGGAACATTTCCACCGCTGGTTGAGCTTCTTGGGATCTCCTCCCATGGGTTCAAGATTTCTGAAGTAAGGTTTATCTCGAATTCGGGTGAGGAGTTTGAAGATTGGTTTTTTAAAACTACGTTAAAACCCTGCCTCACCCAATTTTGGTAGTCAACCGAGTTCTCCTTGAACATACCCAAATAGCACTTGTTGTAGTTCTTGAGTGTCTTGCTCTTGCCCTTTCTGAGCATCAAAAAAGAACCAACACCTTTCAGTGCCTTTGTGTTAATCATGAACTTAGCTACAAATGGTTTAGTTAGTTGGTGGAAGTTCTCGATTGACCCCGCGGGAAACTTGTCAAACCACTTCAATCCGAGGTCTCCCAAGTTCGATGGGAACACACGGTACATCAAGGTGTCCATGTGGTTCTAAAGAGCCATCATTTGCCTAACGTGTCTCATGTAGGACCTTAGATCCAACTTTCTATCGTATAGTGTAAACTTAGGCAGTGTGAACTTCTTTAGTGGGTCCAGTCCCTTAATTTATAAAGAGAATGGGGTCTGGTACTTAGGGACTGTCTCCCTCTATTCCGTTCTGGTTGTGTGAACCGCTGAACCCGCAGGAACAACTTTGCTTGTCGCCGCCGCTTTCTGGTCGTTGAGTTTATTATGCAAATCCCCATCTCGATTTCTCCTAATGTTAATCGTCTCGCGGAGATCTACACCTGAGCTGGACCGGTTAAGTAATCTTCTCCGTTTACTTGTTGCTATGGATTTGCTCTCCATTTGGCTATCTAGGCTAACATGGGATCTATGTTGCCTCTTTTCCCAACCTTCTCAAGGAGGTAAGGTGGGCTCCTTAATCTTGTCTTCAGTTTGGGTTGGCGTTGCAGCTTCGAATAGCCACATCATCCTGTTATCAACCAAAATCTGTTATTAAGCACAAGTCATTCCAACCTGACGACGTCGTCCTAAGGAAAGTCACATTGGCAACCAAAGAGCCCAACTTTGGAAAGCTAGGCCTGACATGGGAAGGTCTGTACAATGTTATCAAGATCACCAGACGAGGAACCTATTGGTTGGAAGACATGGATGGGAAAGAATTTCCTAACCCATGGAATGCCGAGCACTTACAGAAGTACTACCAATGATCCATTTTGTTGCTCCTGTTTTAGTCGCCTTAAACTCCATTCGTCGCTAATGTTATTCTCCATGTAATTTTTGTTTCTTGTTGTTTTCTCCTACTGATTATTGCCAAGTTAATGAGATCGCCAATTTCACAAGATACATCTCGCCAAATTATTTGTTTAACATTTCACTATTTCGCCATTTACACGTTATCGCCCATTTATTAGTTAATGACATTTCCAAATTATTTTTTTATCGCCACAATCACTTGTAATTTGCCAATAGAATCAGAAGACGAGATGAAAATAAGTTTTTATTAATAGCCCCGAAGGCAGTTACAAAGAAAACTAATGAAAATACATCAAAGGAAGACAAAAAAGGGATCTATTTTTGCTCGGAATTATTCTCCTCCTTCTCACAGAGTTTTGATTGACCAAGGATGGATCCTATTCCAAATAGCATCGCCGTCCACTTCACCCTCATCGACTTCCTCGGCCAAGTCGGGGTCAATTTTCTTGTCATCAATGTCGAGGTTGAGAAAACGAAGTTTGCACAAGTCAAACTCTTTGCCATAAAAATTGTACATTTCTAGAGTTAAAGCCTCATAATACTCTTCGTAAGCCTTGAGCTCTGCAACCGATGATACCTTGGCGAGCTCTACCGTCTCAATCACTCCCTTCTCCTTATCAACCAACTCGGCTATTTTCATCTCTAGATCCCCTTTGGAAAGGACAAAGCCTTCCTTCTCCCTCCTTTTTCTCCTTTGTGATCTCCTTCACCCTCTTCCCATAAGTTATAGCTTCCCTCTGGGCATGGGTAATGTCTCTCTTTAGGGATGAGATGGTAACTTCTCTGGACTCCACCCCTTTTGCAATTTACCTAACTCGCTCGACTAGGGAGGAACTCGAAACAAGCACCTAAAAAAGAGCAACTTGAGTTATAACATTAAAACCAGAGGAAATAAAGGCAAATACATACGTTTGGATTTACCGACCTAGGCATTTAAATGGTAAAACTGAGAGGCGACTTCGTCCAGCTCCATTTTGTTCACCATCTCCACGTCAGCAAGAAAGGGGGAAGACTGAGCCAATTTAATCACCACGGTTGGGTCCTTAATATCCGAGGCTCCAAGTCCTATTCCCTTACTACCAGCCAAACGAGTTGATGTAGTCGTCGACTCAAAAGGACTACCCCTTCAGCTATGGCCATCATGGGGAAAGAGGTAAAGGACTTCTTGGCGAGCGACTTCTTCTTAAAGGAAGTCAAGGGGCATCATGGACTCCCTTCATCTTCGTCAAAGGTTTTTCATCTCCATGAATCCTTTTGTCCCCAAGAGGGGTCCTCGTCATCTTGACAGGTGTAGGTAAAGTGACCTTTGTCGCCTTGGCCAGATTATCGAGCATTTTTACATTGACTTTCTTCGACATTGATGCAAAAAAGGGGGGGATAATTAGGCAACAAATAAACGTAAGGATGAGGTAAAGAGGAAGGATGATACCATCGGATTTTAGCTCGGGCAGGAGTTGGGAATTTGATCAAATCTCAGAGCCATGGCTACTAGAGCTACTCGAGACTGACCCGATGAAAGATGGGGCCTGGCGTTTGCCCCAACTTATTTACATTAACATATCATTAAGAAGGGAAGATAAAACTCCCTTCCTTAGCTTCCCTTTAATGGTTCCTATATATTGCACTGGAGAATCACCTTGGAATTGGCGATACTTAC
>CM018915.1:8804284-8806784 GCA_009663005.1 Actinidia chinensis | reverse complement strand
CTTTTTAGCAAATTTAAAAGGGTCGATGAGATCGTTGTTTAGAAAGTTGTCTCCGAGAATCATAGATTTGTTTGGCGACTTGAGTAGGTTCTTTGGTGCCAATTTCATGAGTTGCATGGTCAGGTAGAAGAATGCATCCCACCTCTTCATATTCACTAGAAAGATGGGGAGAGCTTGAAAGACTACGTCAAACATTTCAATCAGGCTATTCTATAAGTGGAGGACCCCAATGATAAGGTGGTGGTTATGGCGATGATGGAGGGACTATGACCTGGTTTATTATTTGATTCCCTCTCTAAGAACGTCCCCAAAACCTTATCGACGCTCTAGAGTAAGGCCGACAAGTACATTACAACAAAAGAGTTGGCCGAAGCCAAGCTTAGAAGAAGAGGAAAAGACGACCACAAAAGGATAGAGCCCGCTACTCACATGATCAAATTAAAGGGCCAAGGTGAAAAACAGAAGGTCTCGATGAGACGCGAGTGGGTGAATCAATGAAAATTGCCCTCGCACTCCACCACACCAACTCGACTGATGTTGCCACCTCTCAATGCCCTTAAAGCCCAAGTGCTTATGAAAATCAAGAATGAGGAATTTTTTAAGTGGCCTGAGAAAATCAAGACCAATCCCCTCAAGAAGAACAAAAACAAGTATTGTGAGTTTCACAAAAATCATGGTCACAACACAGAAGATTGTTTTCTATTGAAAGAACATATAACTGACCTAATCAAGAGGGCATATTTGAGGAAGTATGTAGATGATCGCCCAGGGCCTAACTCACTTGATAGAAGATACATTGACAATAAACCAATAGTAGGAGATATCTAGACTACCCATGGAGGTTTTGGACCAAAAGAATGTTCGAGCTCATACTGGAAGAGACACTCTAGAGAAGATAGTGGGCAAGCTGAAGAAGAAGTTTACAACATCTCTACACCTATGGCTTGAACTCACCAACCCATCATTTTTACCAATGATGACCTGAGTGGCTTGCATCTACCCCATGATGATGCATTGGTTATCTCTACCACTATTGCCAATTTCAACGTGTAGAGGATCTTGATCGACAATGGGAGTTTTGCCAACATCCTGTTCATCTCAGCTTTTGACAAGATGAAGAGCGAGTGAGAAAGGCTTTACCCATTCCACACCCCTCTAGTCGGGTTTGAAAGGACTTCAACAGATCCGCTGGCATAGATTAAGTTGCCTTTGACTTTAGGGACAGACTCCCATTAGACCACAATATGGCAAGACTTCATTGTTGTGGATTGCCCATTACCTTACAATGCTATCTTAGGTCATCCCACCCTAGGAAAGATCATAGCCATTGTTTCCACCTACCACCTGATGATGAAGTTTTCCACTTCAATTGGGAGAGGCAAGAGAAGGGGCAACCAAAAGGTTGCTAGATAGTGTTTTATCACGGCTATGAAGACTAACTCTCCTTTAAAATCTAGCATCATATAACAACTATAGATAGATGATGCCAAGATGGATGCATTGAGGGACAAAATGGAAGAGATTACCCTTATTGATCCCCGAGAGACAGAAAACACTAAGCCTCTAGAGGAAGTGACCCCTATTTTTATACCCCAAAAAGGGTCTTCCTCGCCCTAGCCTTGAAGTAGAGTCATCTGGAGTCTGGCTTTGGGTTTTTATACAAGGTGAACAGACTCCTGAACTCGTTGAGGGAGAGGAAGAATTTGTGAGCTTGCCATAGTACTACCGTGCAGACGAGACTTCACCACGCATTAGGAATGAGTTGAGCAGGATAGATTTTGTAGAAGTACAAGATCCTCCTAATAATAGGATGGATTGGAAGATGAAGACCAGCATGAAAGGCGACCTCATACAAGGCCACCTTACCCAGGCTAGTCAATGTTATGGACTCGTCCACCTTGGGTAGCCTGATCAGAATGCTTGGCAAAATGGAACATGGCTCCCTAAGGTGATCTAACTTGCCTTGAGTCATAGTGTTAGTTTCCCTCTCAAATGGAGGTGGAGTAACAGTTGACCCTCAAGACTAGAGGGGTCCTCTCTAGGTGAAGAAGGAAGTTTAGTAACCTCATCGACCATATATGACTTCTCACCTAGGTGATCAGGAGGGTAGAAAATTATTCAAATTTCCTATGTCGCCGTTACTAGATTAAACTACAGATCAAAGATTAAAAGTGGACGGGTAATACTTACTAAATGACTTAAATGCTAGCGAGCTGACGGTGCGAGGTTCACGTCAGAGGAAAGGCAACACTTCATTATCACTAGCAACAAAAGAGTACAATGTGAGTTAGAACCCCCTATTTATAGGGAGAGCCAAGGGCTAAGATTTATTTGATCTAACGGCAAGGATCACGTGTCGTTTCGGATGCCGAGGTCATAACTGCCGTTCCCACCAAAATATCATTTCTCCATTAATGCACTCCTCCACGTGTCATCCGGTGGAACTACGCCATCATTATATATCCCTATCATCAGACCACGTCCCGTGATTTACTACTTG
>CM018915.1:8759284-8761784 GCA_009663005.1 Actinidia chinensis | reverse complement strand
TTCATAAAATTAGATGGCTTGATTAAGCACGAATAAAGTCCTAATAGCAAAGATACGGAGGGAATGTTATAGCCCACGGTGAAAGTCCGGAAAGTGACAATAAGTCCTAGATTGTAAAGATACTGAGGGAATGTCATAGCCCACGGTGAAAGTCCGGGACATTGACAAAATGACAGTCCTAGATTGCACGCATACGGCGTGATGTCATAGCCACGGTGAAAGTCCGGGAAGTTGACAATAAAATTCCTAGATGGCAACGATACGGAGGAATATCATAGCCCACGGTGAAGTCCGAAGTTTGATGGGTGTTATCTCACGTGCCTTTAGGATAAACGCTTGGTAGTTATTGGTCTAAATGTTTTATTTCTAATTTATTGAGTAATGCCTTGTGAGAAATGAATTTTGAAAACCTGTTGATTGAGAAATCAAAAAAAGATTGAAATAAAAAGTATATTTTGATATAATGACAGCATACTTTATTGTATCATTTTTCATAGTATAATTTATGTATCATGGTTTTGGCTTGAAGCATCAAGTCCATTGTTAAATCTTTTTCAAGGTAACTCACCTTTACTATAAAACAATAATTTTCAGGTATCCGAGGGTTATCCTGAGTCTTGAGACTTTGGATGCCATTGTGCTGTTTAATTGATAACATATTAAATTAAATAGTGTTTTTAATATTATTTCCGCACTCCTGATGTAAATGACAGTGTATTGTCATTTTTTTTATTGACTTTTTCACATGTGAGTTTGTTTGCTTACGTGGCCTGGTCTTGGTTTGGGGACCGGGGCGTGAAACATGGGTATCAGAGCATAGGCTTTAGGTCTTACATTTGATCGGTGGGGAGGTTTAGATGTTAGATCGTATAAGAGATTCGTGTGGGAGTACCAATTTGGATCAGAGTGCGGCAGTGGAAGTGTGAATTTTGATAATTACAAAATAGGCCTTTTCTAATTTCGAGGATGAAATTTTTAAGAGGGGCAGATTGTATACCCACTTTTAAGTTTTGGCGTTTTAATTGAAATTTCATAACTTATGGGTAAAATTAAAGAGGATATTTAAATGAGATGATTAATTAATTAGACATTTGGAGTGGCTGAGTGTGATTTTATAAAACAATTAGAATGAATTCTTTGCGCCGACAAGGCGTCCGAAAGAGCACAAAGAAGAAGAAAAAGAAAAGAATAAAAGAATAAAATAATAATATTTATATATATATAAATATAACTTTATAAATCTATAAGAGATTGGATGAAGGAAGAGAAGAGGAAAGGAAAGATGGAAAGAAAGAGAGAGAGAGAGACAGAATGAAGAAATTATATGGTTGGTTACGTTTTTGATCATGAAAGATAGAGGGGTGCAGATCAACGGTGATCTGATTTCAGATCAATGTTAAATTTTTAGTATGATGATCATGGAAGCCAGATCTTCATATCTAATGTGTAATTTTAATTTGAGGTAGCAGGAGGTATCAATATGCTTTCTAAACTCCGGAGTATTTTTCTAAAATATCTAATTTGTATCCTCTTGTCATGTGTGCTATCGTTGAAACCATGGTATTTTGTTCGCATCGTGATATGTATGATGTGATTGTTTGATGGCTAATGCATGGAATGAATTAATACCTGTACTGGTGGATCCGCCAATAGTTCACTATGGACCGGGAAAGCCGAGAGCTTAAGAGACGTGGATGAGGCCGTCACTAGTAATGTATCAGGAAGACCTGGTTTGAGGTCTTTGATGAAATAGTATTCGTTTTCATCTGCATTTGTTTTTGAGCTATATTGATTCGTTGAGCATATTCATCGTATTGTATACTCCCTGTTTAAAAAATGATTTTTTCAGGCGGATTTTGGAGTTCGAATAATAACAGATGGATCTAGTGAAAGACTTGAAGATTTTGATCTTTTTGTATTTACATTATATTTGGCGACATTGTAAAAATAAATCCTTGGAGACTTTGAATATTTGAATAAATAGTGCTCTGATTTGTATTTGAGGCAAAATCGCGAATTTAGGTAATTTATTAACGGCCCGGGAAGGTCGGGTCGTCACATAACTAATCTAGGACCAAATTAGATTGGTTTAATGACACTTGGACTATAATTATGCAGTTTAATCAGTATGATCTAAGTTTATCAAGTGCAAAAACCATAGGAAATAGCTCATTTTCTGTGGTGGTATAGTTCAGTTAGGTATCATTGAGGAGTTTGCTAGCATAGTATATAACATATGGTTTCTTATCGACCCTTTGCCTCAAAACAGCCTCCGCGGCATGGTCACTCACATCATGTATCAACTCAATAGGAAGAGTCCAATTAGGTAGTCTAATAAATTGGATTTCAGGTTGGTCTATGGCAAACAAAGATTCCATGATTAGGGTGTACAATTTGGTCTATGAATGTAGAAGAAAGTTTCTAGGATTCATAGATAAGAAGGTGAACAATTTGGCTTGATTTTCAAATGGTGTACAATTCTGGATTTCTAGCTAGGTGG
>CM018915.1:8751784-8756784 GCA_009663005.1 Actinidia chinensis | reverse complement strand
CTCCGATGTCCGATTTAAACGATTTTTGACGCGTTGGAAAGAAATTTAAGGGATACAATTTTGTCTCTAATAGGCATTGGTGATTCGATCTCAAAAGTGGTCAAAAATAAAGATACAACGACGGGAAGAATAGGAAGTTTTGAAGTTCCTATCACTCTAGGATTCTAATTTGTAATTGCTATAAATACTTTCTTATCTCTTATGCACGAAATAGCTTTTAGTGACTTTAGTTTAGGGTATTCTGATCAGGGGGGAGGGGAGGGGAAGCAGGAGGAGGGAGAGGGAAGGGGAGGGGGGGAAAAGGGGGAATCCTCTACTCCTTATTATCAATTCAAGTCAATTTTTCATACCGTAATGTCTTAATTTTTTATTTAACATGCTTTCTTAGCCATGCTTGGCTAGTTTTACCAACTTGAAATTGATTATGAAAGTGATTGGGGATCAAGGAAGACAATGGAGGTATTTTATATCACCGAGTTTATTTTCTTGATTTTTCTCCTCCTTCTTCTTTTTCGTTTTAGATACTTTTGAAAACTGGAAAGTCCTATTATGTTCGATAAACATTCTTGTTATTCGGATCGATGATGCACTACCATGATTTACCCCCCCCAAAACACCAGGATTTTATTACTTCGAAAATGGAAGTCCTATTATTATATCGATAACATCTTTTGTGATGCGAACGATGATGCACGTCTTGATTATAACAATCAGATTTTATTCTAAGTAACGTTATATATGAATTGCTGGCTCGATATACGATGCCTTGTAAACGTTTATGCGTTGAGTTGGGTTCATTATATTTGTTGCGAACGAATTGAAGATTGATAAAACAATTATTTTTAAAGCTAAATCTTCCGAATCTGAGACCCACGATTGTTGTCGAAGGGGATTGAGTTATAAGAAGACCTCCATTGGGATTCGAAGAAAACCTAATTGATTGGATCAATTGAGTTCGAGTTTATTTTTAATTAAGTTGAAATTAACTTTATACTTTCTAATTAGATTTAGTTTAAGTAAATCAAATCCCAAAGAAATAATTTTTATTTTTATTTTTTAGATTCAATCATAAATTCTAGTTGATCCGAGTTAATATAGTGTGAGTTGAGTGCTACAGCTTATATTTAAGCTGGTCCCTTGGGAGGGGAGAACGATACGGATTATCGGGTTTATTACTACTTTCCGCGACCGTACACTGCGGTAAGAATTCACTTTAGAGAAGCGAATCAAGTTGTTTGGCGCCGTTGCGGGGACCAAAGGCACGAGGCGAGCACTAGTAGAAAGCTTTGGATGAAGGCAGTGGTGAATTTAAATTCCATCAATTTACCACGAGGAAGAATCTTCGGCTTAGGCCATGGGAACTTCGTCCATTTTTCTTATTTTTCGTTTTAAAAAAAAAAAATTGATGAGTATTTGAAAAGAATTTTGCAGTGTTCACAGCCGTCTAACTATGGATGGGGTGCTATTAACTCTTCCACGTATTCCACCTCCACCCCATGGTTGAGGGAATTTGTTATAAAGAGCCATGTCAAATTATGTTGTAGTTTGGCCATATTTTTACTGAATGCCTAAGGCTCAGGAGTTTCAGGAGTTTGTGCCAAAAATTAATAACACTAAACCAAGGACGCTTTGAATCTTAGTAGTAACACTTCATACTATATACTCACAGCCATGAGTGGGGGAAACTCACTCAAATCACTATTGCGACCCAAGAACCTGTTGCCTCAATTGTGTCCATGCATATTCGCCCATCTACTCCACAACAAACACAATACCAACTCCACACTTGGAGGAATGAGGAGGATAATGGAGTTGCCACACGAAAGTCACAAATCTTGAGCATCATTCATGAATCTGAGCAACATAGAAGAGATGAAACTTTTTTACTTGAAGAATTAATAATTGCACAACAAAAACCAAAGAACAAAAAGAGGGGGTAGGGGTAGAGATTTTTATGGGAAGCTAATGGGAGGTTGTGTGATACAACAGCGTGAACCCTTGTTAGTTTTGAGGGTTGAGATCACAGCGAGGACATGAACACCCTTGACATTAAGATTTAGTCACACCACCTAAAGAATTTACTCAATGCGAGGACAAAGTTGAGTTTGCTCTTAATGTCCAACTAAGTCCCCAGTGATGTAGGTTAATCGATTTCTCCTGTTGTTGACAAATTATGGAGTTATGGATCCTTATCTCATTCAATTAGTCAGTAATCTCAAAACTACATTGTTTAAGATGGGCTTGTGGTTAGATTTAGAACAAACAATTCAAGGCATCTCAAAAATAAAAAAGATTTCAAAGTATGATTATCTGGTATGGTCGGATACAATTTTGTTAAAATATCTAAATTAGATATTTGTTCATCAGTTAACTCTAGTTTGGGGGGGAGAGGGTATTTTCTCACCCTTTCACTTTTCCCCCTTCTTGTTGTTTTATTTTTATTTTTATTTTATGTTTTATGTTTTTATTTTTATTTTTTGTATTTTTTTATTTTTTTTTGCATTTAGGAGAATGCTACTTCTCTAGTGAGGGGGAGTACTCGTAGTTTTAGTTTTAGGGATCGGATAGTTGTAATTTTTAGTAAAAAAAAAAAATTAAAAAAGTTGAAAAAGTTTTGAAAAAAAATTATTAACATGTTTGGGATGTTGATAGCAAGTTATTGTTCATTCCTGTCATCCGAAGAAGGTTTTGTTTTCTACTTCCTTCAATTTCATGTGATCTTCGCATTCCATGATAAATCTGATTTTTCGTTTATATTGTGGAGGTGTTGAGAATCTTAGTTTTTGGGACTATAACTGAAGATCATGTTTTTTTTCAAAGATAGTTTAAGGCAATAGTGATTTTGCAAATATGATTGTTAAGCGGATTATCTGGTCAAATCGGTCTTGCATGCTGATACTTTACTGTTTGTGTTATATAAAGAGGAGAGAGGATCACATACACGCGCACGAGTGTGTTTTTTCCAAAGTGAAACTGTTATAATTCACATGATTGCATCCATAAAATGGAGATTTTTGTACCTATGGCTTAGAGCCATGAATCGTTTTATGAGCGATTGTACCTTTACTCAAGAAAATGTGTTGAGTTTCATATTTTTTGTGAATAGCTTCATATTTTTGAATTGGTTACATGTTAGGGGATGGTAGAATTTGGACACCTTTTACATTGCTTTACACGAATATCGAATTCGTTACATGAGGCCAAGTCACGTATATCTTCTTCTTCTGTCATTCTTTTGGTAATTGTGCATAAAAATATCTCAAAAAGCGCATTTACTTGAGTTAATATTTGAGTGATGTGAAAAAAAATAGAGGATGGAAGGAAGGTGACAAAAGGAAAAAAAAGGAAGAGAAAAAGAAAAAAACACGTTATTAAAAGAAAAAAAGGAGTTCCAAACGTTGAAAGTGTTTAAAAAAAATAGGAGTTTGAAGTGTTATGGTTATTAAGTTGGCATTGTTGTAGTTGCAAATGCTATGTTGAGATCTTTACGTTTGATTCTCTCTACTTTCTTGGACTATCTTTCACTAATTATGGCCTTAAGTATCCGGAAATTCATTTAAGTCTTCGAATTATTGCATGTAAAAGTCATCAAGTCAAAATCACAACTAGTGCATTAACGGTTGGAAACCCTTCTTTCATGAAAATATGCCAGTCGATACACTTACGTCTTTGCGGTTTTGAAAGTGGGAGGTTATATGAATTACTTACGCTTACTCATATAACGAGCAGCCTTGAGAGAAACTTGTGTGTTCTATTTGAGAAAAGTGTATGACTGTGAGTTTTGAATCGAGGCTTTGTAGTTGTTGTTGTATGGGACATGCGTAACGGTTGAAATTGAGGAAATACGAACTCTCCACTTCACACTTGAATATCTCGTTTATAGGCACTTGACGGTTTGGTGATTGCTTGGCATGATTGATTTGGTTGAATTGCTGCATTGTATTTTTGTGAGAACTATTGAAATTATTTTGATACATGCATGATGTGATATTTGTGGGTTATCATCACTGGAAACCCTCACGAGACACCACTCGTTCACTAGGGGAAACCTAGGGGTTTTTAAAGGCTGATGCATACGAGAAATGATATCGGGATCTACGAACGGGAGAGATTCTCTTTTTATTTTTGTTTTAATTTTGTTAGGCTAGCAAAAGGTTAGTTGGGGTTGATTGGACTACATAATTGTAGTTCCAAACGCCATCTTAACGACCTAAGGTTGCCCTAATTTAGTTTAATTCTGTAGTTTAACATGTTTCGTTACTTATAGTCGTGTCTGAGCATTGTAGGTTAATGATAAGAAAAAGGCAAAAATGGGCAAAAAAATACACTAAGAGTTCGAAATCCCTTGCTTACAGTTTGAAAAGTGCGAGAGCTGAAAAGGGGAAAAATCCAAGTCTCGGTAATTTCGCCACAACCTTTTACTCCGATATCGATTAACGATGATTTTTGACGCGTTGGAAGGAGATTTAAAGGGCTACAATTTTGTCTCTAATAGGAATTGGTGATTATGATTGATCTCAAAAGTGGTCAAAAAGAGATAAAACGTACGGGACAGATTAGGAAGTTTTGAAGTTTCCTAATACCTATAGGATTCTAATTGTATTGCCTATAACACTTCCTTATCTCTTATGCACGAATATGCTTCAGTGATACTTTAGTTTAGGGTTTCTTTCAGTCTTTTAGTTTTAAGGTTTCATATTATTATTAGTTATTTTATTTTTGTAAAGTTTTAATTATTTATCAATTTCAAGTCAATTTTTCATACAGTAATGTCTTAATTTTATTTACATACTTTTCTTAGCCATGCTTGGCTAGTTTTACCAACTTGAAATGTGATGTGAAAGTTGATTGGGGATCAAGGATGAACAATGGACGGTATTAATATCACCGATTTATTTTCTTGATTTTTCTCCTTCTTCTTCTTTTTCGTTTTAGATACTTTCGAAAATTGGGAATCATATTATATTCGATCAAAACATTCTTGTTATTCGGAGCGATGA
>CM018915.1:8724284-8729284 GCA_009663005.1 Actinidia chinensis | reverse complement strand
ATAAAAGTTCCATAAGGAAAGGATACTAGAGCAATAGTGGTTTCATATTAGCGAATTACAAGCACCTCATATTAACCCAATCGGGTTAAAAAAACTATGGAGTTGTGAGGATGATAGAAAATCGAATACAAACGATAGCTATGGTGAACAAGCAAATTATGATGGTTAAACTCCACACTACATGCCTACAATATAGAAACAGTGAGAACGACTGCCCAAAACTATTCTGGAGACAGCTCTCCGATGGTCAAGTTAGTGACCAAAAAAAGAAGAGATAAAGGGAGTAAGAGTAAGACTTTTGGCTCTATCTTAGATAGACAATGCCAGGATTTAGACATAGTGTATTGCTTACTTGTGAGAGATAATATGCCCTCTTTTATAGTGCATCTCGTCTCATGTACGGTCGCATCGACTACCATGTCAACAATTAGGCAGCTGACCCAATCGTGCCCCTAGGGTGTGCCTAGTAGCTATCACATCACATCATTTGATTTTAGACCCAAGTGTGTGGGTGGAAGAGGAAACTTCGTGTGTATGTTACCCTCTGACCCTAAAGCCTGGTTTTTAAAATCTCTACTGGGATAAGTTCATCAATCAATCTTTCGCGCAAAGATGCCGACCAAACTTGCTATGAAGAAATCAGTCCAGCAACAGTGCTTACCAAAGCTTAGCTGAGAATGAAGTAGGATATTTTCTCCTCTCATGTTAGCCCATCAACTTGCATGAATTCTTTCAAAAATTGCAGAGCTTATGGGAAATGGTTGCCAACAAACCTCGGTATGTAGTAGTACGGATGCTTGAGTTTGATATCCTTTCTATGCAAGGTGTCAACATTTGGTTTGTTGTCTATCTCAGTTAGGGAACGAAAATCACAGTAGTGCACCTACCCTTAGGCGATGTTTGGCTGGGAATAGAGGAGGTTTAAGTTCCCTTATAAATAGGGAACCCAAACACACCCATTGTTCACTTTACATATCGAACATTCTAGAGAGAGAGATTGAGAGAGTGAATCAGAGCGCTTGCAAACCAACACCGACATACCATCATTCCACTGCCATTCCTTATAGCATTTTTGATGTCGTCGATCTCATTCTGGTTCATCAACAACCTTCGAACAACCACTATAAGCCTTATTTACACTTTTCTCGAAATATCTGCATTTTTGGGGTTCTTTGTCTCTTGATTCTTTCTAAGTCATCCCTAGATCACCCATTATCATCAATTCACTACCTTAGATCTTCATTCTTCACAGTCTTGTCTTTGAAAATGCTTAAAGTGCATGTTTGAGTATGTCATGGTCGCTCAGCAGCCATTGACAAGCGACTGTTAGCTTTTCGAACACCGACGACTTTGGGTTGTCCCTTGACCCATTTTCACTATTGAAATGGGTTTGACCTATGCTTGTGTTGCCTGATCTGGTTTTGGTAACTCGATGGTGTGTTAGGGTTTTAGGGGTTTTGGTAACTCGATGGTGCATTAGGGTTAGGATTTTTCCCCCAAGTCGTTTTTCTCCTGAGAGAGCTTCAAAACATAAGGGTGACTTAAGTTAGGTGCCATAAACAAATCAAAGCTCAGACATTATATAGCTCGGCCACGTGGGGTAGACTTGAAACTCACATGCAGTTTGGCTAACTCTGCCCCCTGTACGTTTACTATTAACCCAAACTTGGTTAGAATTGTTCTTGTAAGCTTTTACGTTGTTTCAAAACATGGAACTTAATCGAGCACAACTATTAGTGCACAACAACGTAACTCTAGCACACTTTAGGAGAGATCATGATATCCAGTACAACGTCTGCATAGAAAAACCTGACCCAAACGATGTAGCCAGAAGGCAGTTTCAATCTCACATCCTCGAAGGTAGTTTCAAGCTAGCTTTCAGATAGTTAAATCAATCTTGAACTACTAAAACTTGCTTCCTGTTCTTCTTCTTCTTCCCTAGCGAATTATGTGGCCCTAGTATTTATCCAACTGCTGATAGTTTGGTACCAAGAGTTCGAGGGTTGAGAGTGTTTACCATGATCGGTAGGCTCTCGGATTTAGAGAGGGGGAAAAGTAATTTGGTCGAGTCATGAAGCTCGATGGGGGATGGTGTGTCAGTAGACTAGTTTATACAATAGCAAGGTAGTGACATCGCAAGGTTCGCATTTGTTGTTCACGTGACAGATCTCAACCTTGCACTGCTCAAACCAAACCTTGCATTGGTTGTTGAAACCTATAAAATAAATAACTGACATCAAATAGTTAGATTACAATAAATATTAGAGAAACCAAAATATAGCAAAGGCGTGTGCATGTGACTGAGATAAGAACTTACCATCATTTATGCTACCATTGGTTCTTGCGCAAGTCCACAACCCGTCATCACTAGGATGGAACTCCCAATTACCCAAGATCCACACGAACTCGTCCAAGTAAAGATCCTTGTCAGGGTTCTCGGTTATTAGCTTGGATCAGGCTAGCTAGTTGTTCCCGTTGAGGCCAAACTATGGTATAGATGTTCAGTGAGTCAAAAGCAGAGAATGGCAGCCCCTCCCTTTGCATCAAGGTTTCAATTGTGAGAAAGGTTCTCAAGAAGTTGATAAACACCTGCATGAAGGTGAAGACGTAGTGAGCCATGACCTTTTTATCATTGAACTAACTAGGAAGAAAAGTCCAGCCTAACGAATCAGCCACGTATAGACCGAGATTTGATCATCGTGTCCCCGCACTATTTCAACTACTTCATTTCGTCCAGGTCTTTCTACAAGAACGTCATTTAGTATCTCGTCATCCCTCCTAAAGCATGCTAGGTCAGCGCTGTCGTACACTAGCTATTTGGCTCGCTTGAGTTCCATGTTCTAAAACAACACAAATTCTTGTAAAAACAAGCTCTAGACAAGTTTGGATCAATAGTAAATGTCTAGGGGCAAAGCAAGACGTCTACATGCGAATTCTGAGACCTTACCCTACGAGGTTGCACTATATTATGCCCAAGCATTCGTTTCTTTGTTGCACCTGCTATAAGTCATCCTTACACTTTAAAGTTCTCTTAGTAGAAAGAATGACTTGGGGGCAAAACCCTATCCCTAATGTACCTCCGAGTTACCAGTACCTGATCCGGCAACACAAGCACAGGTCAAACCTATTTTGGAATTGGAAATGGATCAAGGGGCAACCAGCACACTCGGTTTTTGAAAAAGCTTAACAGTTGCTGGTTCGCCCCCAAAGGTGCTCTACAATTGGAGTTACTCCGCAAGAGTACGGGGGTCGCGATGAAGTATTAACCGGCAATACGATACGTTTCTCCAAGTGACTAGCCCAATATCGGCTATGACATAAACTCAAACTAAGCTAAATTAGGGCGACTAGAAGTTATGTGAATGAACCGAAAATAAAAAAAAAATAAAGAAAGAAAGCTAAAAATATTTGGGTTTTTAATGATTGTTTTAAATTTACTAAAACTATTGCAATACAAATACAAAGTAATTAACAACTAGGCATGTAAAGTAAAGCAATTAAAATTAAATTTAAAAATAATTAAAGGGAATTGGGCTCACTTGATCCAATCGTTCATTCATCCCAGGCTGTCAATGAGGTATATAAATCAAATCAAAACAACAATTAAGAGGTTTGATGCGGAGGATTTAACTTTGACAACCAAATAATTCAAAGCAATTGAAATTAGATATATGGTCAATAGAGAATCAAAGGTTAATACCATCGATTGGGCTATGTCAATACCAAATTTGAAGTTTGTGCATTGAATTAGCCACATAACAATAACCTAAGGGTTTCTAAGGCTCTTGCAATCAATGATGTGAATGAATTTTAGTAATTGTGGATTAATTTCTAGTAAAGAGTCATAAATTTACGACCATCGACGGGTAAATTTAAAACCCCCAAAACGTAGGTTCAATAATCTAAGTTTCTAAAGATCTCCACATGAAAATTATAAGAATTAAAATCTAAAAAAAAAAATATAAGCATAAGGTCATGAGATGCCCCATTAAAACCCTTTGGATTTCTGAGTAATTTTCACATTGAAACCATTCAAAAGACTTGCTAGCTCATCATTTATCTATAAAAATAAACATAAAAGAAAAATAAAATTGATGGCGTTACATTTGAAAATTTCAATTAAAATAAGAAACTTACAAATTTAAGAGAAGAGATGAATCCAAAAATATAAGGCTTGAACTTAGTCATAATCTAAACTAATCTATAACTCAAAATAAAAAGTGTTATAAGATAAATCAAAAAAACTAAAATTAACTAAAACTCAAAAACTTAGAAAAATCAAACTCTCTGAACTCTTGATCTCCATACTCAAAACAACTAAGACTAACACAAAAAATCACCCTTTAGAAAAATCCCCCCTCTCCCTCCTTTAGGGACATTAGGGACAGAGAGGAGAGAGAGAGCGGAGAGAGCGAGGAGGTGGTGTTGCCGCGAGAGTCAGAGAGAGGAAAGTTATCAGATATTTTATACATGTATATATATATATATATACATATATATATTATTATATGGAGGAGGGGGAGAGATCGGGGAGGAGAGAGAAAGAGGGTGTGGCTTTTTTAGTAAATAAAAGAGGATGACATTTTGATAACCCACATGGTCATGATTAGAGGTGTCAAATGTGCCTACGTGCCGTTGGCAGTGCACTTTTCTTCCGTGCCAACGTTGCTTGTGTCGTGCCTTTACCTAAGCCCATTACTTAACGTGCATTGTCGTGCCGTGCTTTAATCGTGCCGTTGCCATTTTTTAATCGTTGTCGTATTGTGCCATTTTTTTTTATCGTGTGTGCCATGCCGCCCATTTACTAATGTGCTATTGTGTGCCGGCCCGCTAACTTGAGTTGTATGACTTGTGCCATGCGTGCTGTGTGTGCCGATATTTAATTGTATCGTGTTGTGCTGTGTTGTGTCGTGTCGTTTTTTAATGTGTTGTGTCGTTGCCGTCTGACTTACTTACCGTATGAATCCTGTGGTTGCGTCACTACAAGAAATTAAAATTTA
>CM018915.1:8686784-8689284 GCA_009663005.1 Actinidia chinensis | reverse complement strand
TGCCTCATATATATTCTATATGTGACCCCAGTTGACTCCGTGCCACCTAAGTGGTTATTGCTTGGTGATTCGACCTTGTTTGCCACTTAATCGAGATCAACAGCGTCTTAATTCTGTTTCTTATGTGGGGGCTCTCTCTGATATTTATGCTTTTCGATGCCTCTCTTCTTCATCTCATCGGCATTCCTCTTTCCACATTGGAGCATGCTATAATCTTAGCTGTATCTGAGGAACTCGTCTGGTGCCTGATTTCGAGTTCCCATGTGGACACTGCTCTTTGCTGCCCTGTTTTCTAAGGTCGTGGCTCTTTTTGGTGGTTCCGAGGTTTTTCAACCTCTGGTATCAATCCGCTGGTTCAACCTCTCGGCATATTGAGTGGCAAACTTTTTCACGCCACTGATCACGCTTGCTTAGCTTGCCCTGTTTCGGTTTTGTCCGGTTTTTGGCCATTATTGTCGCAGAAATGCCCGTCATTATAAATCTGATTGTCCCAACAATCCTGCCGCGCCGATACAACTCACACTCGTCCCCGAAAGTCCACTGCTCTACTGTTGAGGTTCCCTCTTCTGCTTTCCAACACACCTCTACCTGATCGATGTCAGTGATCTCGGCCCTTGTTCCAGCAGATTCTATCAGCTTCCGGTAATTCCTCTAGCTCTGCATTGTCTGGCCTCTTCAGGTATATCCACATGGTACTTTGACTCTGGATGTTGCAATCACATGACAGCTATCTTCTCTTCTTTCTTTTCTCATCTAACTCATCTGACTTCCTTCCTTTCCTGTTTACCAACTGCTAATGGTCTGCTATACTGTTGATCATGTTTGGACATTGTTATCTACTACTTCTTCTGCTTTGTCTCTTCCCATACATAACTATGTTCCCTCCCTCAACTCCTCTCTAATCTATTTCTATTGGTCAATTAATGATCTTTGGACTTACTGTTCTTTTCTTTCTCCTCTACTGGTTTGTGTTGTGCCAGGATCCGCAGACGGGGTCGGACTCTTTGGGATAAGGCCCGTAACCAATGGTCGCCTAGTTCCAACCATCCAGCTTCGTCCATATTACATTCCTGTTCTTACTGTGCAACTGCTGGCCAGACCGACTTCTGCTTCTCCTCCTTCGTCATAACCATCTTTTTGGGATATGGCCCTCTCCCCCGCTTAGGTCATGTGTACCGTTAGGACGGTACGTCTTCTGTATCTAAGTGTCTTATTCCTACTCTTAGTGAACCCTATTGATGTCATTTTGTCACTGCCAAACACCCTGCTTTATAATCTTTTTAATTTAAAGTATTTCTATCTTCTGCTTCCTTTTGACTTTGTTCATTCTGATATTTGGGGTCCTTCCCCACAAATACTATGGCGTGGCTCACAGTAATTTTGGTATATTGTGTGGATGATTTGCGTCTCTCGATATACCTGGCTTTTATCTCTTAAAGATCGATCTCAATTCAACAGACTTACTATGATTTGCTCACCAGCATGGTTCAAACCCAATTTTCCTCGATATATCAAGTTCTTTTTTATCGCTCAGACAATGCTCAAGAGTACTTTGATTCCTCCTTCCTACTTTTTTACGAGCCCATGGCACGCTTCCCACAGATCTTGTCGGGTATATCTCTCAACATAATGGCGAGCCGAGCGTAAACAAGAACCGTCAATTTATGGATAACTAACTCGCGCATTCTGCTTATATCTTCTCTTCTGGTTGTGCCCGAGAGGTTTGGGGGGAAAGTTTGCCTTACCACCCGCGCCTCCAACTTTAATCGGGTTCCCTCACCTCTTCTAGTAAATCCTTACTCCATAATACGAGCGCTATAATGGTAACTTCTCCCATTATCATTCTCTCTTCGTGTTTTTGGTTGTGCCTTCTTTGTGTCTTGTTACCGTCACATGAGCGAAACTAAACTGAGCCTAGGTCTCGTCTATGTTCTTTCTTGGGTATGTTGGATTGAGCAAAAGGTTTATCGTTGTAGATCCTTTAATCTCGAAACGTCTTCGGTCTCTCGTCCCGTTGTCTTTTGGAACATAAGATGTTTTCCCCGCCTTTGTCTTCTTTTCTTCAGTTATTCTCTTTTTTCTCTTACCCCCCCCCTATCTTATTGATTCTTCCCATTGTCTTTTTCTCTGAGATGTATGATGTTCCTACTACTCTCTTTACTGTCCTACTACTACTCTTCCCCCCCCCTTACTCTACTGCTCTTTTTGAATGGTGCTTCCCATGATGTGTCACCACCTCCTTGGCTATCCTGTGGAGGTCCCCTCATACCCTGATCCTGCCCCGTCGTTTGCACCTCCTAAAACTCCTACCTCATCTGCCATAGTGATCTTCCTGTCCGTCGTTCCAACTCGTAAGGAAATTCCCTCTCATCTTCGAGATATCATTGTTTTTTTTTTCCCACTGTTTTATCTCAATATAGCTCGTTTCCTATCGTGAGGCAAGTACTAACCCCTAACCCCCTTTGGCAGCAACTATGACTGAGGACTACAAGCTCTTGAT
>CM018915.1:8679284-8681784 GCA_009663005.1 Actinidia chinensis | reverse complement strand
TAGTTTGATATTTGAAGAATCATTGTTTTGATATTGGTTATTTCAATTTTCAATAGTAAAAAGAAAAAGGTAAAATAAACTAAATTGATATTTCTCTATTTTCCCTATCTATTTTGACCAAAAAAGAGGTTTGGCGAGATTCTTGGAGATGCTCTAACTCCAAAAAGTTTCCTAAAACACTGGGCAAAGCCCAAAACAAACACATCTAATCTATTTCCAAAAACAGTTGCCTTCATCTCCAAGTTCCGAGTAACAATTGCAAATCCCACGAGAACAAGAACTATAAGGAAGCCCATACCTATATAAATTCCTCTACCTGAAATTTCTCAAGAAAAACATACAAATTCTCTGAATTCCCGTACTCTCTTACTCTCTACACATTAAATATCATCATCAGCTTCAGAAGAATAAAGAGAAGAAGATTCAATCAGTTCTAGCAATTGTTCCATTCTGCGTGATGATTGTGAGTCGGAACATATCCGTAACGACCACCCTACCGATTGAAACACGCTTCTTAGACGTTCCTAAGCCTCCAAAGATGTCCCTCTGATCGTCGGCGAAGTTCTTCCTTCCGAGCCGCTATCGACCACAATCTCAATCTCTGAGTCGGCTGCGCATACAGAATCTTCTGTTGTGAAATTTATTCCGAACATTTGTTCGGGTAGCCACACTGACAAAGGACGCCTCGAATTCAACGAAGACGAACACATTCTCATAAACGCTCTCTCTACCCACTTGGGGCCGTCGTCTTACTCGTGATGCCAAGGCGCTTTCTAACGCTGTGTTCAAATTGACCGGCAGGCCAATTTTCAAGGCTGTACCACGTGAAAGCTAATATTCTGAAACTGCTTCCCAATTTTCCCGCTACAATCCATTCGACAAACGAATTATTGAATAATTGAAAAGTTCTTTCTCATAGAGATTTTTATGAGGATTGACGAAGAGCCGGGCAGTGCTCTTGCTGGAATTATTTTTTTGGTCCATAAGTTAGAAAATATAAGCCATGACAAATTGCTTTGGCACAACTTATAAAAAAAAAAAAAAAATTTTGGCAAACACCCTCAACAGTCATTTTTGTATTACTGGATTCATAACATTTTTAAAGTGTACAATTTATCTCTATTAACACCAGATAGAGAACTTATCTTATAGAGAGAGTTAAGTTTTGTTGGATCCATCGTTGGAGGATACTATCGTGTGTGAAATTGATTGCTAAGGTTTGCTAATTATGTATGTATACATACACCTATGTGTAATATTGGGAAAACATAGTATAAAACGGAGGAAGGCGATTAGAGAAGAAATAATGAGGAAATAGGATAAATAGGTGCTTTTTTATCCTTTGCAATTTTGAAAATATTTATCCTAAGTTGGTGCTTTTTTAGTTGGTAATGCTTTTCTTCTGACAATATGTGTTGTCATGTTTTTTTGAATTTTTTGAAGCTATTGTTGTTTCTTTCAAGTGGTGAATATAATGTTGTGAGGTGGTATAACTTTCACTCGATTTAAAACTCCGCGTTACCTCGATGCACTCCTCCTCTTGGAAGCTTTTCGGCAGGAGTTGACGGAAAAGACATTCTTGTGTGAGAGTAAGAATACAAAAAGGATAAAATAAGAGAGCTAGAGCAATTTAAAATTTTGATTGCATACACAATATCCTACTAATATAGCTTATTGAATCCTTAACGAATTCGATTTGCTCACTCCATATTCATCTCCTAAGCAAGATATTCGCAATTCTCCCTACTCTAACTAGGAAGCATATCCTTTCCTAGTTAGAGAAGACTGCTTGCTAAATCTACCTTTTCCCGACAACTTCCAGGGCGATCGAGCTTAAGTCCGCCGCACGCATAGACATTTGCCTTGTGCCCAACTCTTCGGCCCAAATAGCAAGCCCAGAGTAAGCCAGTACAAACCAACAACGAGTCCCGAGTTAATCAGGACAATCCAATCTCATTTTGACCCCTTGCAAATGTGTTATACGACATGTTGCCACTTTATTTGGGCATTGCTCGGGATAGCTTGGTTTGCAAATCCAATATGTTTTTATACATGTCGTAGTAAATGTGTAGTAAATTCTTAATCATGCTAAATTTATGTTTTTTCCTTTTCTATATGTAACCAAAATTGAACGTGTATGTAGACTTCTAAACTTATCGTGGTTTCCATTTACATAGCATCGTATTCTTGCTGAAACTATCCCCTGGGGTGGAAAGTGCATGTGTGTCACTCTCAATTTTGTGTTTTTTACTTCTGTTTCAATTTTTTTTTAGAATAGCGAATAAACAAGAAAATTGAGGGACGAAACTGGTGAAATTAAAAGTTGACAGAAAATAAAAAAAATATCTGCTGATTTAGGGAACCAAAGTGAAATTAACCTTTACTTGAAACTATGGTTAAAAATGAAAATCATCCCTCCCTATTTCTACTCCCTAGAATATGGAGTATAAATCCAAAAAGAAGTCTCCAACAATCTCCCTATCTAGCTCCCCATCTTAGT
>CM018915.1:8526784-8529284 GCA_009663005.1 Actinidia chinensis | reverse complement strand
TGCACATAAATACAATGCATAATATTTCTAAGGAAAACCTTAACAACTCACTACTACATAGAAAAATTACCAAGACTAATGACTTGCAGATCCCCCTAATCCTCAAATGGACAAGTTTTGAGGCTACCTAACTTTTGTATATCCGCTTCACCTCCTACACATCTTCCCTGAATCAGCATTCTCTTCAACCACTTGACCGTCCGCTGTCAAATCATCACCTCAACACCATTTTGCATCCTTATCATTCTTTTCGAAGTTTTGTTCAGTGAGATACCGGATAAAAAAAATGAATCTTATTCTTCTTACCCTGGGAGGTTAGAAACTTAGGAAAACAACCAAAAAATAACTGTGACAATAATAGTAACCAAGACATCCTTCTCGTTTTTTTTTTTAATTTTCTGAATTGTGAAATTCAGCTGGCACAGCTTCAAGGCACTAGAATTAACCTGTAATTAACATATAACACAAAAATCATCATTGAACTGCTTAAGTTGAAGGAAGTTAAGAAATACAAGAAGTGCATCCTATTTTTTGCTAGAGACACAACAGATAACTGAGGGTTTAAGAGCTGGAGCAAAAAAAAAATAAATCTAGAGACCATGTTTGTAGCAATGACTGAAACAAATAGGTACCCAGAGTAAGTTGGGTTTCATGCATATGCTGCAGTCATCTAACTTGCAGATTGGCATATACTCATCAGGTGAAACTTCTTTTGGCATTGAGTGATCCGCCAATTCTTGAAGTGTCCTCTACTAATCCATACTGAAAATGTGGGACAGTAATACAGATCAAAGCTCTATTTCAGGTTTTTTCAATGAAGTAATGAAACTCTATGCGACATATATATGAGCCCTGATGCCATGAAAGTCCAAAAAAGATAAAAGCTAACCAAAACAGTCCCCAGGTTGTAAATTATAACTGTATTGCTGCACGGAACTGCATTAATAACACAAATGAAAAGTTATCAAAGTAGTAGAACATTCAACTTATTTGCAAAATGGAGTAACCTTAAGTTACCCATCACCTATTTTATTTAATCTACTCAGTAACCTTATGTACCAATTACTTTTGCTACCTTCTAATTGGCAAACTGTGACATCTCCTCCACCAAAAATAGGATTCCAGTAAAGGAAAATCTGAATCCCTTGGAAAAAAGGAGAAAATAATCCCGGTACATCAAAGTTCTACTAAGCAAAATCTCATAGGAATAAAATCCATTGTTTCAGAATAGAATGCTGGCATAACTTAAGATGTTGGGATCAACACTGGTATGGTAGTTGTTTACATAGTGTATTGAAAAAAAACTTTAGCATACAAGTCACGATGTAAAATTGCTCCACCTGAATCATTCAATCACCCATCAAAATTTGATCAAGTACTCGTAAATCGGTGCTTGTGCTCTGTACATCATCACAATAAACATGAGGAATACAAGAAATCACACCTTTTGATAATTCAACTCGTGTTGAAAGGAACAAATTTTGTGGTCTGATGCTACTAAAATCTGCTAGTTTAGGTGGTTTCGTGGCGTTGACAACGAGGAATATAAAGGGTTATGGCGTGGACTGAGTTTGTAAGTGCCTGGATGGGAGGCAGAACATGAAAGCCTGATAAAGCTTCAACTTGTTAGCAGTTTTTTTGTTGAATGCGTCATTTGGCAAAGCAAAGAAGAGTAGTGAAACTGGGAGAGCATACTTGGGAGCGATTTTTTTGAACAGGGCAGAGATCCACAAATGACGACTTATGTGTTTCTCCTGATCTATGGATGTATGTTACAGCATCTGAAAAGAATCGCTCTAGGCTTCATATAATTATTCTCTCAATAAACAACAATAAGTTGGCTACCCCGGCGAAGGAGATAACGTACTAGTGGAACGTGAGAACGAGCCTTGGAGAGGATGGAATATAAGAATGAATGCCTATTATGAAATCGTCTGAGGGCAATTACTCGACATATATCCAAACTGCTAGGAGAACTTTGTTGTGCTATCGTCAAAACATAAAAGCATCTAAAATAATATCAGACAACCCTTAAGAATTACGAGTCCCAACGCCCCAATCCACCGAAAACTAACAAGCACAATTACTTTTTACTGCAACAGGTGCAAGTAGATTACGTGGCCTCGTAATTTTTCTTAGCACCATCATCCTATACCATGTACCATACCAAGAATTTCCCCAAATTCTACTTTTAGAAAACAAAAGTTTCCAATGGTGTTCGGAGAAGAAGGACTGGGAAAGGCTTTGGTGAAAGTTGGAGCAGTCCGTTTTTGCTTTGATTATACTCTTTTTCTTGATCAATTTGTAAGACTACAGAGTCGTGGGAAGAACAAAGGTATGATACAATTCAACTACATTGGTCCAATCCCATATAATAAAAACCTTAATGATATTTGAATTTGCTTCAAACTCTTCATCTAGTAGATTACGTATTCATTTCTTCCTTATTTTTGGTTAGCGAAAATTATGTAAAAAAAAAAACATCTCACTTTTACCACAC
>CM018915.1:8509284-8514284 GCA_009663005.1 Actinidia chinensis | reverse complement strand
TGACAAAATTGTACGTGGTTCGCCACAATGCCTACACCACGGAGAGACAAATAATTCACTATCACAGAAATGAATTAGCAATGAGTACAAGAGGGAGGAGCTCATCTCCACTCACCTCTCAGCACTCTCTATCCCCCATCTCACTGTCTATCTCTCAGATCTCACAGCACCCAATTTCTAGCCGCATCTCTCTGTCAGTCTCTGTGCTCTCACGTTGCTCTCACTAGGCACACTAGCCCCCCCAGCCCTCTGCAACACAGCATTTCTCTGTGTGCCCCCCAACAAATCCCCCAACCTTACATTTCTCTGTCACCCACGCTGCTCTTCTCCTCTAGCCATCTCGTATTTATAGGCCAAGAGAATAGACTATGAGCTCATGTGAGCGCAATATTCCCCCATCTTTGAAATCGTTTCGCACTTTCTTCTCTCTCTGCCATACTTTCTTCTCCGCTAATATCATAGACCCCCCCAAAGTCTCTGATTGAATCATGGAAGGGAGGCTGCTCTAGAAGGAGAGGATTTGGCAAGGCTTGGGTTGGGCCTTGGCTGGGCTTCTGGGCTTGGGCTTGCTTTGGTTTTGGGCTTCTAAATGGTTGGGCCTACTTTTGGCTTTTCTTCAATTGGGGCCCCTTCATGGGCTGGATCCCACAATCTCCCCCTCAGGCGCATTGGAGGGTAAATCTGAAGCTGATCAGCTCCCCCGTAAGATCTACAAGACAGTATCCGCGTACGTTACCCTTATTCCATTGGCCACTCCCTTCTCCCTGAAGTGAATGCCTTCTAAACCGAAGTGCCTGCACCTCTCACCTTTTTCCTTTTAGGTGCTCTGCTCCCCTCACCGGGGTGCTCTGGCAAAGTCGTCGCTTGCAATTCGTCGTGACTCCATCTCTCCTCCTTGTGTGCCAACTGGAGAGATCACCATCACTTGATCCTGATCTTGACGAAAGAGCTCGTTCCGGCGAACGTCGCGCCCTGTCGTTGTGCATCGATCTGTCTCCTCTTCTTAGCTTCTTCAATGGACATCCGTAGTGGTTGCACCTTCTCGTGTCTGGCCAGACTTCCGCACGTATCCCAAAGCATCTCTTTGCGCTCCTGTGGTCCACTGTGGATCCTTCAGTACATCCATTAGGTACTCCTCGCTTGCTTTGCGTGCCTCTGTGCAACTTTGCTTCTTCGTCATCCATCTTGGCTATCCACTGGACCTATGTCGGACAGCAGCTCTCCTGTTCTGGACATTCTCCCTCAATCGGTATGCCTTCCAGTCTTCCTTCTCCTGCATTTCTCCCCTGTTCCCTGGAAACTCTAGTGTTCCTCCACTAGCTTCAAAGCTTATCGCTTCGTACATCCCCTGCATTTCAAAGAAACCTCCTTACCCCGGTCACCTTAATGGATCTCCCGTCTGCGAACCGGACTTCCCTTTGCCAACAATCGCGTTGTTGCCCATCCGAACAGTCCCCTCGCATGCTACATGTGTAGAGACACCTCTCTGTCTCTGCACAAGTGTAAGCATTCCTGAATCATAAATCCAATCTGACTCTCATCTGCAGATGCCTGCTAGTCACTCTCCGTCCACAGCCATCATTGCTGTGGTTGGCTGCCTCTGAAACCTGATTCTTGTGCTTTGTTCCTTGGACATTTCTTCTTGTCCCTCCTGGTCGCAATAAAAGCACTTAAGTGCGACCTCTGGATTCTGCCTCTGTCGTCTTCATCTGCCGATGCTCTTCCTTGACCTCTTCTTAGCCTCTTCCTGACCTCTGTGACCTCTCTGAGACTCTTCTCTGGCCTCTTCTTTTGACCTCTTCCTGTTGCCTCTTCTCTGGAACACCCTCGCTCATTTTTTTCCTTGGCCACCACAATTCCCTCTCTGAAGTTTTAACACAAGCCTCCTCTTAAGGCTTTGTCTTCGAGATATATTCTCCCGGTATAGTCCTCCTTCAACTTGTCCACAACCCATGCGCACTTCGTCTCATCGTGCTACTGTTTGAACACTCCTGTGTTCAATGCCTTAAGGATCTGCAACACTCGTCTTATCGTGCTACATGATGGAACCTCGTGTGCAATCATTGTCTGATATGCCCATCATCTTCCTGTTCATCTCATTCCTCATCCTTGTTTTTATGGGGCGTAATCCCGCACTGGAAAGCTTTGGATCAGGGCTCCTCAAATTACTTCGCCTTCTTACTTCTCCAAAATAGAAGCAAAATCTTCAAAACCACCTCGCGATGAATCCGATGCCCAAAAACTCAAACAGGGCCTTTCCTGGCACCATCAGACACTTCTGGGACCCAAATTGATCAAATCAGTACGTCAGGGACTAAATTGAAATTTTCAATTTTTTCAGGACCTAATTGCAATTTCCCAAAGTCCAGGGACAAAACTGTAATTTCCCAAACTTCAGGGACGCAAATTAAATATCATAAGAAAGTTCAAGGAAACAAGTGTAATTTTCCATTTTCGGTCAACGCTGGTGCAACGGTCAACGCGCTGTCCAACAGTCAACGCGGCTCGCGGCTGGTCAAATGGCTAATGGCTTGGTCAACATGATGATTATAATTTTTGTTTGAAATGAGATTCGCCAGGCACATAATTGCCACACAATATTATGTTTTTACTTTTTCTCTTTTTACCCTTTTTTCTTTTTTTTTTCAAAAGCCAAATGATTATGTTTGGCATTCACGAGAGACAACGGACGCATGGGGGCGCCTGGGGGGCGCATAAGCACCACTCGTCTCTTCCTTGGAGCGCTGGGGCGCGTAGGCGCGCGTGGTCTGACCGCCGAACTTCAAGCGGCTCGTGAGGGCTCGTTTGGTGAGTCCGTTTTGACTCCGTTTGGTGCTGGAAGTTTCGTCTCGACGAGACGAATCTGGTGTATCTCAAAAAATAATTTTTGAGGGCATTCGAATTTGCTACAGAATTCGAAGATGTACTCCTGTGGTGTACTCGGTGAGCTCGAACTTGGCTCTGATACCAATTGTTGTCCCCAAAACGAGTTACCAGTCACTCCACAACATCAACCACCCACACTAGACAAAGATTTTACGTGGTTCGGCTCCAACATGCCTACATCCACGTAGAGACCCCATAATTCACTATCACAGAAATGAATTACAATGAGTAAAATAGGGAGGAGCTCATCCCACTCACCTCTCAGCACTCTCTCATCCTCTCCCTCTCACTGTCTATCTCTCAGATCTCACCCCCCCCAAAACCAAGTCACCCAATATCGACCCCTCTCTGTCAGGCTCTGTGCCTCGGTGTCTCACTATCCCCCCCCACCACGCACACTAGCACTCCCCCAGCCCCCTCTGCACACGCATTCTGCTGTGTTGCCCCCAACAAAGCCCCCAACCCCTTACATTTCTCTGCACCCACTCTGCTCTTCTCTCTAGCCATCTCTGATTTATAGGCATAGAGAATAGACGATGAGCTCAGTTTTTTGAGCTCAATTGCCCCCATCTTTGCAATCTTCATGCAGCTTTCTTCTCTCTCTGCCATACTTTCTTCCTCCGCCTAATTCAGAACAAGTCTCTGATTTAATCAATGAAGGGAGGCTGCCTCTAGAAGAGAGGATTTGGCAAGGGCTTGGGTTGGCTGGGCTTGGCTTCATGGGCTTGGGGCCTTGCTTTGGTTTTTGGGCTTCTAAATGGTTGGGCCTCTTCTTGTGCTTCTTCGCAAGTGGGCTTCAATGGGCTGGATCCCACATTACTAAAAAAGCCAAAATTTTTGATTTTTTTTTTGCTTTTCTGAATTTACTTTAGCTACAAATAAAATAAAAAGGCAAAAATAAAAAAACAAAAAAGCCAACTCTAGCTGACTTTTTGTTTATAAACTTAAAAAAAATCAATCGAAAAACTGATAACAAATGGAGCCTCATATGTGGTTAGGCATACAAAAATACAGATCCTACTATGTTTGAATATGTATAATATAAAATGTACTGACCCTAATAGAACTCAAACAACAAAATTGAAGAACTTCTTTTACCATCATGAATTGTCTCTCTCATACTCCATCTATCTTACCTTTTTGTGTTGTCTCAAAAAATTCAAAGTATATAACGCTGGTAAATTTTCAAAGTTAGCAATTTTGAATTTTCATATAATAAAGTTGGTAAATTTTCAAAGTTAGCAATTGATTGAAAAGTAGGAACTCTCGAAAGTGACGAACACAAAGGAGATAGAGGCCTGACGGAGCATTATGTGAGTTTTATTTCCAATGCTAAGAGTTAGACACTGAGTAAAGTTTTTTGAGGGATTTATTAATTTTTATACCATTTTTCGTCTTATTAAACCTTTAATATGTACACAATAAAAGAAAAATTCACATGTTTAAGTTAAGTTATTTTTTAGATTTTTTAACTATTTTGATTTCTAAATTTTTGAATTTTTAGTGAATTATTTTTACTGTTAGATCAAAATTTTATATTTTTTCTGATCATCTAGACGAGAGACATTTGAAAATATAAAAAAAAATCTAATTTTAAAAAAAAATTACTTAAATACAAAAATAAACTATTTGTCCTCAACCAATTAGCTATTTTTTTTTGTCTTTAGTTGATTTTTTTAAAAAATTTAAATAATTTTTTTATATATTTTCTGATTCCTCTCGTTAAGCGGAATTCGAAAAGTATAAATTTTTATAAAATAAAAAAAAATTTATTAAAAATAAAAAATTTCAGAAAACCAAAATAGTTAAAAGATCTATCTATCTATCTATCTATAACTGGCCCAAACAGATCCCAGTGTGTGTGTGTACTTGGTCGGTCAACAAAAAAAATGCCAGCTAGGTTTGGTCAAGCGGTGCCGGCCCAGGCAATTAGGCCTTTCAATTTAATATATATATATATATATATAACATAAGATATAAAAAATTTAAAATTTTAGAATTATTTTTTACTATTTACGATTGAAATTCATTTAAATTAATTCAATAATTAACATCTTACCTGACATTGTTTTATTTCCTAAAATAACTTTTATATAATAAAAACGTCCATAGTA
>CM018915.1:8481784-8484284 GCA_009663005.1 Actinidia chinensis | reverse complement strand
GGGATAAACTTCTCAGGGATAATTTTTTCCTCCCGGGGTTTGGCTGGCGGATAATAGGGGCGGGATATTATGCCCCCTGGAGGTGGGATAAAGGCGGATAATTTTGGGTGGCCTAAACCTAAGTACAAGTTATCCGAGAGGTAAGGGGGTGGGGATAAAAAAAAATATATTAAAGACGAAATAAAAATGTTATAATTTTCTTTATATATTAGAGAGAGATAAAAAATATATATTTTTAATACAAAAATTTTATATTTTATTTCTCTCTATAATTTTCTCCCTTATCCTCCAACCTTATTCACCCATTCTAAAAAGTATCCAAACAAAATTAAAAGTTATGCCCCTCTAAAAGTTATCCTCCCTCTAAAAATTATCCCCCTCTCATATCCTTCAGCCAAACGAGCCCTAAAGGGTTTTGGGGTAGCTATATTCTTTTACGTATATATTGTAGGGAAGGCTTAGTTGGCAGCATATCTCCACACCGTAAATGTCATGTTTTAGGTGAAGTGACTAATTTTGACCCTTCTTCACCCACTACTCTCTGGTGCGAACGAGAGGAAGCTGTGAATTGGGGGTCCATGTCTCCTTAAGAAGCGAAAAGGTAAATCAACTTACCTGTACGATAATATTTGTACTAATGCACGGATCCCGTTTGAACTCAAAAATTAAGCATGGATACGGGTGCAGTGCCAAGATGGATGACCCATTGGGAAGTCCTCTTTTTGCACCTCTTTTTGTCAATTTTTCACACTTATTCACTTTAGAAAATTTTCTATGCCCATTTATTTTTGATATTTAAGAATGCGGGCAATGAATGGACTTATTTTGATCCATTGTACTTCATCCGTTACGTTGCGGTGCGAATAAGAGAAAATTTTGCCATATAAGTTATCATCTATCCCTTGACATATCTCAGGATCGCTATCAACCGTTATCTTTTGACCAACTTTCAGCACGATTGATCCACCGAGCTTACTGTATAGCGACAGCTCAGTTATGACGAAGATATATTAGTCTGGACGATGTTAATGCTTGGTAGTATTTTGACCAAACTCAAGAAAGCGTTGTCCCCCTACCTCACTTTGTAGTGGTTACCAAAGGTGACTCCCGCCTTGGTATGACCCGAACTTGTAGTTGTCTATTTTATTCTCTTAAACACACACACATATATATATATACTATTAAGTATTAAATATTTCTTTCTCGTATATATGAAATGTAGGTCATTCTAATGATGTCTCAATTTAGGACACCAACTAAACTTTTTGAATGATACGAAAATATATGATTAGTTAAAGAATTAAGACCATATATACCATGAAACGTTGCAAAATCCAATTTTCCGAAGTAAAAGTAGCCAACAAAATAATTGGACATTTCTTTTTGCTTCCGTTTCGAGATGTATAATCCCTTTTAAAAATAAGGAGAAATTTCAGATAATTGGTATGACCACCACTTAATATTAAAAAATTGATCTAATCACAAATAATATATTCGGAGGTGGGGAGTTGTAAATAATATTAAATACATAGTGATTTTAACAAGTTAAACAACATCGTTTTGATAATCTATATAAAATCTGATCATATGAAAATTTGCATCTTACATCAGACTTTCTTGCTCTCTCCTTCTCTTTGTTCATGCCGTAGACAGTGTCTTTGGCAATAAACTTCATCTCTCTCAAGCTCTGGTTCACTCTATAGCCGGTATGCCTAGAGTACAAGTCATGTGTGTCATGGGTTCAAGTCAAATATATCTGAAGTGCTAGAACAAAAGTGTTTAAATGGTAGAATGTTGAAATTCTCATGCTGCCCCCAGCATATTCCACTTGCATCCTCGGCGTATCCAACTTGCACCCATGATAAGTTACCATTGAATTGTATTCACCCGAGGATGCCAGTTGGATATGCCTAAGGTGCATGTCATGTGTGCCCTAGGTGTAAGTCGAATGTGCTTGAGAATTTTAAATATAGTTATCAGAATTGGACTGACTTGGCCGGTTCAACCGGGAATCGGCCACTAAATCGGTTCGATAAATATATTTTATCGAAAATATAAGTGAACCGAGTTGAATCGGTCAATTTTTATCGAATCGAACTGTTTTTTAACTAGAAAAAACCGGAAAAACACGGGCGGGCGGTACAATTTCAAATTTATTAGATTAGATTTGGTGGAATAGAAGTGGGACCCATGAGGTAGGTAAGTTTTCACACAAAAGAAAAAGACCACTAACCACAAGGCACTTGGTTGACGGCTTCAGTCACTTCCTGGAATTCATTATTGTTTTTCAAGTGATTTTTTTTTTTTGTGCTTCTTTTTAATGCTACATTGGAGAATATTAAATTAGTCAAGGAAAGGAAAAAAAAAGTATTTATGATAAAAAATACTTATTATTTATATATATGTTGAAGGGGTAAAAAATTTTCATTTTATATTTATAATAAAAAAAATATGATTATTATTTATTAATTATAAGACCGTTGAACCATTGCTTGAACCA
>CM018915.1:8416062-8423562 GCA_009663005.1 Actinidia chinensis | reverse complement strand
CAACACGAGATTGAGTGGGCCAGCAATGATTTTGCTAAAGAGAGCAGAAGTTCTATTTTTAGAAAATTGCCCGGAGTTTAAAGGATATTCTGGTTGTGCCAAAAATACGAGTTACAGTCCTACACCAACATCAAACACCCACCCACTAGACAAAGATTACGTGGTCTCGGCCAACCAATGCTACATACACGGAGAGAACAATAATTCACTATCACAGAATGGAATTACAATGAGTTACAATCGGGAGGAGCTCAATCTCCACTCAGCTCTCAGCACTCTATCATCTCTAACATCTCAATGTCTATCTCTCAGATCTCAAGCACCCATCTAGCCAAAAATCTCTGCCAGATCTCTCGTGTCTCGGTGCTCTCACTAGCACACTACACCTCCCCCCAAAACCCAACTCTCTTCAGCCCTCTCTTGCACACAGCAAACAACGCTGTGTGCTCCGGGTAATTCCTCCAAGGATTACATATTGCCTCTTCCGGTGATGCTCTCTCAAAGGGAAGCTTAAATAGGGGATTGGAGCCTCCATTGTTGACAATCACCAGTCGCATCCTTCTATCTCTGCCATTCTTTTCCTTCCTCAGCCTCTATTAGAGACTCTCTGTCTCTGACCAACTTACCAAATGGAGAATGAGGACTGCATCTAGAAGAGAGACTTGGCCATTGGAAGGCTTGGATTGGGTTCATGGGCCTTGGGAAAGGCTTGGGCCTTGGCTCAATTTTGGGCTGGATCCAACAATCTCCCCCTCCAGCCCATTGGAGGGTCATTTGAAATTCCAGTTTCCATCCCGCAACTTCTGGTCCAGTTCCCCTGTATATCTCCAAGACAGTATCCGCGATACGTTACCGCTCTCCGCGGGCAACTTCACTTCCCCTGAAGTGAATTGCACTTCCCAACCTAAAGTGTCTGCAACCTTACCTAGGTGCCTTGCTCCCCCCCACCGGGGTGCGCTGGCAAATTACGTCACTTTGTCAAGTTGTCGTGACCCCATCTCTCCTCCCTTGTGTGCCCAACTGGAGATATCACCATCGTATCTTGAGCGAAGAGATTCGTTTCCGGCGACGTCACGCCTGTCGCTGTACTCTACTCTGTCTCTCTCCTCTGAGCTTCTTCATGGACATCCTGCAGCGGTTGCACCTTCTCGTGTCTGGCCAACTTCGGCACGTATCCCAAAGCATCTCCCGCGCTCCTGTCACTGTGTAGCCTTCAGTACTCCCATTATGTACTCCTGCCTTGCTTTGCGTGCTCTGTGCAACGGTTGCTTCTTTCGTCCATCCATCCTTGCTAATACCACTGGACCTATGTCGGACACAGCTCTCCTGTCCTTACATTCTCCCTCAGTCTGTATAGCCCTTCAGTCTTCCTTCTCCTTGGCAGCATTTCCTGTTTCCCCCTGGAACCTAGTGTTCCTCCACTAGCTCAAAGCTCGTCGCTCGACCCCCCCCCCACTCCTGCATCTCAATGAACATGCCTTCCCGGTCAACCTTCATGGATCTCCCGTCTTCCATGCTGAACCGACTGTCCTTGCCAACATCGCGTCGTTAGCCATCCGAACAAGTCGCCTCGCTGCTACATGTGTAGAGCACATCTCGCTGTCTCTTCACAAGTGGTAGTCAATTCCTGAATCAGAAATCCCATCTGACTCTTCATCTGCCGATGCCTGCTAGGAGAACATCACTCTCATCCACAGCCATCAATGCTGTTGTTGCTGCCTCTGAAGACTGATCTGGTGCTTTGTCCTGGACATTCTCTTTGTCCTCCTGGTCGCATAAAAGCACTTAAAGTGCGACCTCTGGTTCCTGCCCTCCGCCATCATCTGCCTTGACCTCTTCTCTAGCCTCCTTTCTTGACCTCGCTTGAGACCTCTTCTCTGGCCTCTTCCTTGACCTCTTCCTGTGGCTCTCTGGAACTCGCTCGTTTGTTTCCTGCCACCATAGTCCCTCTCCGAAGCTTTCTACACAGCCTCCTCAATAATGACTTTTGTACTGAGATGTATCTCCGGTACCTATCCCTCCAATTTGTCCACAACCCATTGCACTCGTCTCATCGGCTACATGTTGGAACACTCCTGTGTTCAATTCATTGTCAGATCTGCCACATCGTCTCATCGTGCTACTGATGGAACCCTCGTGTTTCAATGCATTGTCTGATATGCCCGAAAAAAATCATTCCTTCCCTGTTATCTCAATTTCCTCATCCTTGGTTTCTGGGGCGTAATCCGCTCTGAAAAGCTTGATCAGGCTCTCAAATCCACTCCGCCTTCTTATCTTCTCCAAAATGGAAGCAAAATCTTCTGAAAACGGCGACCTCGCGAATGATCCGGAATGCCGAGAAAACTCAACAGTGCTTTTCTGGCAAAAATCAGATACTTCTGGGACCGCAAATTGATCAATCAGAACGTCGGGACTAAATTGAAATTTCATTTTTCCAGGGACCTAATTGAATTTCCCAAAGTCCAGGGACCAAACTGCAATTTCCCAACTTCAGGGTGGGGGGGGGGGGACCAAATTTAAAATATAGAAAGTTCCGGGACAAAAGTGGTAATTTTCCATTTTCGGTCCACGGCTGTCAACGTCAACGTTGACCATCACGGTCCAACGGCGGCATCGGCGGCTGCTATCAACTGGTCAAACGGCTCGCTGGTCAAACGCGGCTCGACTTGGTCCAACGGCTGGATTGACCAGACAACGGCTTTCGGTCAACGCTTCTGTTTGACTGGTCAGCGACTCGGGTCAACGGTCAACGCTCCTGGTTTGACCGGATCGCGCGGATCATCGCGGATCGCTCAGTCCGGCGCGGGTGGTCGCGGCTCGGCTCGGCGCGGGTGGCAGGCGCGTGGACCACGGATCGCTGGGCGAGTGGCGCGCGTGGCGCGAGTTTTCTGCACTTCGCCCAGCTGTGAAGGGCGCGTCCGGGCCTGGGCTATAGTTGCCGCCACCGCCTGGCGCGTGGCGGCGCGTGAGCTGACTCTGGCGCGCGTGGGAGCGCGTGCGGGTGCGCGGGACCCTTCTCAAGCGCGCGTGCGGGCGCGTGGCGCAATGTTCGGGCGCGTGGAGGCGCGTGGCGTCGTCGATTCCAATCGTCTTCTACCTCCTGGGCGCGTGGGGCGCGTGGATCTTACGCCCGACCTTCAAACGGCGCGTGAGGGCTCGTGGATCCGATTTTGACTCCGTTTGTCCTGGAGCTTCGTATCACAGAAGACCGAAGTGATGGTATGCTCAAATCTCAGTTTGAGCACTTCAAATTTGGTCAGAATTCGAAGATGTACTCCGGTGGTACTCCGTGACACTTCCGGTGACTCGAACTTGCTCTGATACCAATTGGTGTGCCAAACGAGTTAGCCCCCCCAGTCCACTCCCCCAACATCAACCACACAACTAGACAAGATTTACGTGGTTCGCCACAATGCCTCATCCACGGAGAGGACAAATAATTCACTATCACAGAATGAATTACAATGAGTACAATAGGAGAGCTCATCTCCACTCACTCTCAGCCACTCTCTTCTCTCTCCCATCTCACTGTCTATCGCTCAGATCTCAAGCACCCAATTCTTAGCCAACTCTCTGCCAGATCTCGCTGTCTCTCGGTGCTCTCACTGCACACTAGCACTCCCCCAAACCCACTCTCTCTCAGCCCTCTTCCTTCAGCCCCTCTCTGCACACCGCAACAAGCTGTGTGCTCCGGTAATCCTCCCAAGATTACATATTGGCCTCTTCCGTCTATGCTCTCTCAAATGGGCCTTTAAATAGGGGATTGGAGCCTCCATTGTTTACATCACCAGTCGCAATCCTTCTCTCTCTCCATTCCGTTTCCTTCCTCAGCCTCTATTAGAGACTCTCGGTCTCTGACCAACTTACCACATGGAGGAATGAGGACTGCATCCTAGAAGAGAAGACTCTTTGGCAATTGGAGAATGCTTGGATTTGGCTTCATGGGCCTGGGAAGGCTTGGGCCCTTGGCTGCTCCAATTTTTGGGCTGAGCAACAATTCTCAAGGACCTAGACAATGATGGTTTTCATGAATGGAAGCTTTTGAAGCTCGAAACATGCAATGAGATGAAATATCTCCTAGACACGGTCGATTGGGCTCTTAAGGTGGTCTTCCGCAATTTAGAAGAATTGCAGCCTTTTGACCTTCCAACATTCGGTGAAATATGCCATGGATATCTGAGTCATTCAGGAAGGTGCAAAAAATAACGGTGAATTTTTGTCGCTCTATGTTAAACATTGTGCCGTCCAATTTGCTAAGCATGCCTTCAAAGTGTTGATGTTAAACATTGTTCTTCGCTGCTAAATGTATTTGACCTCAAAGGGCTTGCAACTGAGAGAGACAGGTCTACCATGCTATTAAGGTTAGAAGTACTTAAACTCTCTTATTTGCCTGAGCTGATGCATGTATGGAAGGGTTCCCTTTGTTTTATGAGCCTTTGTAACCTGAGACAAGGGCTTGTCCACCTCGAGGGGCTTTGGGTCTTTAGTGGCATTTGTCTATAGGAAATCTTTGGAACACAACAAATGGAGATAGTTGTATTGGGAAAGAGTCTCGGCATGAGCTGAACTTCGGAACTTGCCCAATATTGGTGCGTGGTGGTGTTATAATCCCCTCTCCATTGCAAAGTTCTAAGTGCCGCCAACATGTAGACTGTGTGTGTGCAGGATGGAGCCTGCATATTGACAACAAGAAAGGAGAAGTATCATCTATTGAGAAGATCGTGTTCCCTCGCCTGCAAGATATAAAACTGTTCGAGCTGGACAATCTCACTTGTTTCTGCAAAGGAGGTTATGCTGTCGAATATCCATATATGGAAAATGTGAAAATAGTGAGCTGTTCCAAAATGGAGATATTGGTCATGGTGCTCAAATGACACCCAACCTAAAGAAAGTGCATGTAAAGGATCCTGGAGATGAAGGAATATGGAAGGGTGATGTCGCGCCCCGAAAATTCCATACCACGGGAGGTGCAGAGAGGTCAAACAAGTCTTCTAATGTGGAAAAAAGGTCCTACGTGGGCCAAATCAAAGTGCCGGAAATAAAAGGAAGTCCTACGGGGACAACTGTTAAAAAGTCAAGAACTCGGGTACACACGAAATAAAGAAGAGAAAGAAAAAATCGAAGGATTTTCAATCAACAAAACCAACAACAACTAACATGGGGACCACATATTTCCCTGTCTAATCCAATTCATCAACCGATGGACCAAAGTTCGATAAAACATACCCATGTTCAAATGGTCTAAACATTTGTCCGAATAAAACATTAACTTCAACATAATTTCATTCATACGCTTGAAATAAAAGGGCTAAACACGTGCCCAATAATAGTAAAGTAACAAATGGAATCAAACCTATCCTAAGGTTCCAAATTCCAAAAATAATTAAATGTTCTCCATTTTAAAGGTACTACAAAACATCCAATGAAGCTATAAGTCCGAAAGAAATTTTCAAAATGACCCAGAACACATCAAGTCCAAGCCGGGCTTTGCCCTTATCTTTTCACCTAGAAGTTGTTTGATTTGTTGATAAGAATGACGGATTAGTAGATACATTTGTAAAAATGTCGTTACTATCTCTAAAATCATGACATGAAATGAAGTTGCAAATGATGATGCCACCAAGGCAATGCAACTAGCCAAACGGCTCTAAATGCAATAGGTGGCCAAATCCCAATGCACACACACTTCTCAAAAACCGGATAGGGCCCACCCACACAAGGAGCGTAGATAAAACAAAATCCCCGGAGCTAACCCGAGGTAAAGATTTGAGTGAATGTTTATAGGGAGCCATCCGCCCTTTTTCCTCACAACCACACCCACATCCGGAATTTTCAACCTTGGTACCACTCCTATAGGGAGTACCTTCCATCATTGTATCCGCCCCAATGTCATGTAAAAGCCGGGACAATTGCACAATAATGCTATGATATGGTCTCGCTCAATGCCATAGATAATATTTCATACTTAAAGCACTAAGTATATATATCAAATGAACATATATAATTTAAGTTACAATATCTAACATTTTTTCACTTTAACAATTAGATACTACCAAATATCACAAAAAAAACATCCTTCAACATCCTAGCATTATCAAATATGGCAAATACTCTACAAAACAACTAACACATCAAAAGTTGATTAAACACTTAAAACATGTCAGTTTAATTATTTATTATTTATTTTTATTTTTGGTTCTCACAAACACTCATCAAAACACTTATAGATTATTGGAAACTATACTAATGTTGCCTAAGCCATAAATCTTTTCTAGGGTTTCCTTAAATAATCAAAAATTCAGATAATGTTATTCTAACAACAAAATCACCTCTCAAATTCAAGAAAATAAAGATATAGGGCATTATAAATATCAAAACTACTCTTGACGAATAACGAAATTTTTGGAAAAAATAGAGACTCAAACGGAGACCCCATCGGAATTCGATTCGGTGAAATAGAAGAATCTCGAGAGAGATGAACACTTCGTGCTTGGCCAAAGGTCGGGATGTCGCCGAAAAGTTGGCCGAAAAACGGCACGTTTTGGTCGGAGCTCCTTGGAGTTTTGTCTGACAGTGACGAACAGAGAGAAGGAAGGAAAAAAAGAGGAAAAGAAGAGTGCGGGAGAGAGAGAGAAGTGTTGCTGTGTTTGGGGAAAGGAGCGAAAAAGGGAGGAGGAAAAGGATTAAGTGGGAGAAAGGAGAAGCCATGGTGGTGGTAGAAAGGGGAAGGGTATGTGAAGATTCAAGGGGATTTAATATGGTGTATACTCAACACACTAAACAATGGTTATAACTCCACTTGTTTTCAATGGGCAAAAAAACTTATATGGCCCCAACAAATTAATTCAAAACCCATATGGTCCATGGCCAAACTTATATAAATAAACATCATATAAATCCATGGCCCAATACAACAATATGAATTAAAAATAGATATTTATGGCCCAAGTCCAAAAATAGCTAAATCCAAAATAAATTACCGGACATTACAGGTGACCTCAATGCACTGTCCAACAATCTTCACCCCAAAGGTATATCTCATTAAACATGCATCCGTGGAGAGTGTATTACATGGTATTGTTTTTAGACATTCAGTAAAGATATTCAACAGATTCCCACTGTCCAAACGGAGCATGTTAGACTAGACGATCAAATACAGCACTTATGTTTCTTTTTGTGCCTCCTCTACAAAAATTAGGGGGTCTTTTTGAGTCCCTTATTTTAGACCTTTACTGGTTTCCGCCCCTAGGGCGGTATTCACATTTTTCATCCAATTCACGGTTTAATTTTCTCATCTATATCTTCTATGTTTAACCACCACAATTACAATAGGGTTGCTAGATCACCTACAAATCGCATAGAAGTAAATCCATTACTTTGACTAAGTACAAAAGAATCATATTGCTTTCCAAAAATAAACATGCAACAAACTTGAAAGAAGGTTGTCAATTACCCAAATGTGAGTTCATTCAACTTAATACTCAGAGGAACAAATTCATC
>CM018915.1:8396062-8398562 GCA_009663005.1 Actinidia chinensis | reverse complement strand
AAACTTTAATACTTCAACAATTCTGCTTCATAGTTAATGTAAAATTTGGAAGGCATGCATTATATTTCAATTTTTAAAAAAGTTAAAAAAATTATGATAAACAATCTATATATAAAAAACAATATTTTAATTTCCAACTATTTCTCATTCTTTACGTTGTAATTCATTTGAGTTAATTTAATGGATAAGATTTTATCAGAGACATTTTTTTCCCCAAAAAATATCACTTACTTCTTCTCAAATATGTGGGGCTCCCATAAGTTGTGATCTAATGGACAAAAAACTTTCAAACGACCCATATTTTTTATTTATTGAATTATTTTTTTAGTGAGACCCCCAAAAGAAACTAAAAAACCTATTTTTTCCTCCCGCATTTCTCCTATTATCCCCCTGACTTTCTCTCTCTCCAAATCATCAACACTAACACCAACACCGCAAGTTACCACCACTTTTGCACCCCCGCCATCACATGTACCGTCTCTCTTTCTATCACTCCTCTCTCTCGTCCTACCCACTACTAGGGTGCACAAAAGACCCGAAAGAATCGAGAACCGAACCAACCCGACCTCTTGGGGTCGGAAATTTTTTGGGTTTCGATTCTACCATCACATGGTTCCATTAGGATCTAAAAATTATAAACTCGAATAATTTGGTTCGGTTCTTGAGTCTGTTATTATTTTTGGACTCATACCCGACCCAACCCAACTCGGAAATCGAAGTCTAGACCTGATAATATAGTAATACAATGCACTCGTTGGAGACTTTTGTATGTTGAATGTTGGTTTGTATTATTTTTAAATAATGTGTTATTGTGTAGGGGGTTATATTAATTTTTTAGTGTCATTTTATTTTTTTTAAATCTTAAATAACCCGACCTGATAAGAAAGCATCAAACCGAACTATTTCACTCGGTTGGTTTGGTTAGGTTTTTTTGGACCATCAATTCGATTTTGAATCCCAAAATAGGAAACTGATTAAGTCGGGTCGATTCTAGTCTGTTACAGAACTGACCCCCCTCCCGACCCATGCACACCCATACCTACCTCCATCTCTGCCCAAATCGCACCTCACCGCCATTGCAGGTACCACATCTCTCTCTTGCTCCACCACCACATTCACATTATCACCAACCCTAACCACCACATCACATCACATCACATCACTCACATCACAACACGTCGCAGCCTCCCCCTCTTCCCTAACCCTAATCCTAATCCTAATCCTAACAACGCATCTCTTCGTATATGCTTTAATGTATCTTTATTGACGTTATATATTATTTGTTTTTTAGTTATAAAAGTCTAACGAATCCAATTTAAAAATTTGGGGTTTAGCGGTAGTGCTCGTAATTACAATTATTACCTGTAATACTTAAATCACAAAGACTTCTAATGATATGTTCTTAACATCGGAAATGATATGTGCACAGCAAAGTAACCGCAAAAAATAATGTGTTCCAAGTCCAAATCTTGTATAATGGAACCCTCGTTATGAATGAATGCAAACCACACATTGATTTTTCAGCACCTAGCACCTAGCAGTTAGTTTTGAACATTAATATGATAAACTATTTTGATTTTAAACCAAATAAACTCATAAAATGAATAGTAAACACACTTAATTTTTATTTCTATGAAATAACAATTCTAAACATGTTAAATAATTGTTAAATGGAAAAAAAAAGAGAAGCAAATGTATTATCCATAAGATCATTTTTAGTCATTTAAAGCATATACAATTAGATTATGAAATAATTTTAAATGTAGCTATTGAAAATTTAACTCTTTAATTTTTTTATCTTAAAAATTTAATCAAAATTCTTTATTATAAAATATAAACATTAAGAATTAAAAATTATTCGACCATTTAATTATTCCAAATAACTTCCTAAATTTTCTCCCACATTTGCAAAACTAAACAGTAGCCGCGACGCCCAATGTCTTGTCAATTATCATCTTTTTCTTATCAAAATCCCCAAGACATCCTCTCTCTCTCTCTCTCTCTCTGTTTTTCATGGATCTCTTTCCATTGGCCTTTCATCTTCCCATCGTTCCAAAACCGCCTCAAAACCCTCAAACCCACCTCCACCTCCACCCTTTCCTCCACTCCCTCTCTGCGTCCAATTCCTTCAATTCTGACCAAACCCATATTCTAAATCCGCTCCACAAAACCCCTCAATCCCAATTAATCACAGCTCCAACAACCCACTTCCCAAATCTCAAACACCATTCTTGTTTCCGCACTTATCTAAAAACACCTCTCTTCCTCTGTTTGGGACTCTCTTTCCCTCTCTCGTCCTTCGCTTCTGACACTGCTGTGCCCACTGATGAAATCTCCAACAAGATAAACTTGGAGGCGATTGTGGTTCGATCGATACTTTTTCAACCGCAACCCATTTTTTGTTGCCGGAGCTCCACCTTCATTTGGCTGGTTGTGATCCCACTAACCGAAGAGTTCTTGCAGAAATACAAGTTCGTTTCGGCCATGATGTCGTTCGGAA
>CM018915.1:8201329-8206329 GCA_009663005.1 Actinidia chinensis | reverse complement strand
AATTTTATGTGTTGTGAAAGGTTTGAGCTCTCTTCATCCTCAGTCAGCTCTTCTACTGATGAAGCATATATTTCTCTTTTTTTTTTTGCAGAGCTGTAAACATGAGATTTGGATCACCAAGCGAAGTACTTAGTGGATGATGTTCCTTCCTATTAGGTTGGAGTGATTGAAATAATCAAAGATGTTACTCTCTGTTGTTTTTATCATCTCACTCGTCCCTAACATTTTTAGTGAGTTCATCAAGTGGGTTTGCGGAAGTTCGGACAATAGGATAATGGTGGTCTATCTCTGAGCCTAGAAGAGAAGGGAAGACTTGCTATCAAGGTTTCTTATAACTTATTGTAATTCACCCTTTTTATTGTTTGTTAGTTTAGTCTCATTCTGCGTTATTACACTACATATTGAATTTTTGTGGCCAAGTTCTTGTTTGCAGGAAAGGGTTTTTAAAAACAAGGCGGAGGGGGGGGGGGGTATGGTCTTTATAACACATGACAGAATTTTTCATCTTCGGAGAAAATCATGTTGCAGACCATTCCAAGGACAGCACACGAAGATAATTGACTGTATTGCAGCATGTGTTTGTTGCCAAGGGCAGGGCTATGTCTGGGATCTCAGCTTATCACACGGGGTTCTGCTGTCAGGAAACATGTGTCAAATGCATTAAAATCAATGGCAAAAAAGCCTGTTACTGTGGTGAATAATAATGGCGAGCAAGGGGTCGATGTGCTGGTCCCTTCATCTCAGTCAAAGGCGAGTGGCTGTAGCTGTAGCTGTAGCTGTAGCCCAACTAACATTGGGACATATCCAGGGACCAATGATGTTCTGACAGTCCTTTTATTGGCCTTGCCTCCTGAAACATCGTCCGGTATCATAGAGGAGAATTGTTGTTGGTAAGCGCAGGGGCAGTAGCAGTAATAGACTAGCAGGGGCTATAGCCCCCTCACTTCCAAAAAATTATAAAATTTACTTTAGGTTTTTAAATTTTTTACACTTGAGCCCCCTGAAATATATTAATTACACTTTAGCCCCCGACCTAAAATCCTGGATCCGCCACTGGATAAGTGCGTAGATGAACTCCTTTGTTCTTCCATTGTATGTTTGTATGTGCCCCCGTTTCTGCATTTATGTTCATATGCATACATGGTGAAGCACGGGAGGAACCAAATTGATTTTCTATTTTACATATCATTATATTTTTGTCTGTGGAATTTACTTCTTACATGCGGTAGATTTCTCATCACTAACAGACATGAACAGAGGTCATTGCTACTTACGATGTCAACTCAAGCTTCTCAAGAGATGCCAAGAAGACATACGTTGAAGAAGATTCGGTGCACCTCTCTCTTAGCATTCTTATTGCGTTATGTTCTCTTGTATTTTCTAATTTGTAAGCAACCAGAACATTATTATCATGATGTATGTAATACTCCAAATTGTTGTGCCCAAAACGAGTTACCAGTCACTCCACCAACATCACCACACACACTGACAAAGATTTCGTGTTCCGCCCACAATGCTAGCAATCCACGGAGAGGAACCAGCAATTCACTATAACAGAATGAATTACAATGAGTACAATAGGGAGGAGGCTCATCTCCCCTCACCTCTCAGCACTCTCTCATCTCTCACCATCTCACTGTCTCTCTCTCTCAAGATCTCACAGCTATCAATCTAACCATTCCTACCCAATCTCTCTCTTCCAGATCTCTCGGTTCTCTCCGTTCTCCCTCCACTAGCACACTGCACTCCCCCCGCTCCCCCCCCCCAAACCCAACTCCTCTCAATCCCCTCTCTGCACACAGCAACAAGCTGTGTGCTCCCGTAATCTCCAAGGCTTAAAACATCTTGCCTCTGCTGTTTTTATGCTCTCTCAAATGGAGCCTTTACATAGGGGATTGGAGCCTCCATTGTTGACAATCACCCAGCCGCATCCTTCTCTCTCTGCCATTCTTTTCCTTCCTCAGCCTCTATTAGAGACTCTCTGTCTCTGACCATCTTACCAAATGATAGCGCTTCTGTAAGAGGATTTTGGAATGTGGAATGCCTGAAGGAGGAATGAGGACTTTGGCATTTGGCATGGGCTTGGGCTTGGGCCCAATAGTGTTGGGCCTCCAATTTGGGGCTGGACTCCAACATCTCCCCCTCCAGCCCATTGGAGGGTACCTGCTATCTCGTCAAGTTATCCAATCCCTGACCAACTCTAGTCCCGCTCCCCTGTAAGATCTTCAAAGACAGTATCCGAGCTATGTTACCCTCATCCGTGGGCAACTCCACTTCCACTGAAGTGATTGCACTTCCAAACCGAAGTGCTGCCAAAACACAATCCCCATCACCCCATATGGTGCTCTGCTCCCCCCCACCGGGGTGCGCTGCAAGTACAAACAAAATCGCTTTGCAAATCGTCGTGACTCTATCTCTCCTCCCCTTATTGCACAACTGGAGAAGATCACCATCACTTATCTTGAGCGAAAGAGATTCGTTCCGGCGACGTCACGCCTGTCGCTGTACATCTACTCTGTCTCTCTCCTCTGAGCTGCTTCATGGACATCGCTGCACTGGTTGCACCTTCTCGCGTGTCCTGGCCAGACTTCCGCACGTATCCCAAAGTCATCTCCTTGCTCTCCTGTTCCACTGTGGATCCTTCAAGTACATCCATCAGGTACTCTTCCTGCGCTTTTTTTTTGGGGCTTTGCGTGCCTCTGTGCAACGGTTGCTTTCCTCGTCCATTCTTGCTAATACCACTGGGCCTATGTCGACAACAGCTCCTCTTGTCTGGACACTCCCCTCGTCGTTATAGGCCTTCCCTCTTCTTCTCCTCAGCTTCTTCTCCTGTTTCCCTTGGAACTCTGGTGTTCCTTCCACTAGCTCAAAGCTTCATCTCTTCGACTCCTGCATTCTCAATGAAACACTTACCCCGGTCACCTTCATGGATCTTCCGTCTGCGGAACCGGACTGTCCTTTGCCACCAATACGCGCGTTAGCCATCCGAACAAGTCCCTCGCTGCTACATGTGTATAACAACTCTATCTCTCTCTGCACACAGTGGTAAGCAATTCCTGAATCAGAAATCCAATCTGTACTCTTCAATCTGCCGTGCCGTGCTAGTCACTACTCTCCTCCACAGCCATCATTGGCTGTTGTTGCTTGCTGCCGGAGGAGCTCTTAAGACTGATCTTGTGCTAGGTTGTTTTCCTTTTCCCCTTTCTTCTTGTCCCTCCTGGTCGCATAAAAGCACTTAAAGTTGCGACCTCTGGATTCTGCCCTCCGCCATCTCTTGCCTTGACCTCTTCTCTAGCCTCCTTTCTGACCTCTCCTAGACCTCTCTTCTCTGCCTCTTCTCTTTGACCTCTTCTCCCTGTGGCCTCTTCTTCTCTGGAAACCGCTCATTTGTTCCTGCCACCATAGTCCCTCTCCGAAGCGTCTACACAAGCCTCCCTCAATAAGCTGTACTGAGATTGTATTCTTTCCGGTACTCTCCTTCAATCTGGTCCACAACCCATGAGCACTCCGTCTCATCGTGCACATGTTGGAACAACCCAGTGTTTCAATGCATTGTCCGAGTTCAGATCTGCAACAGCTCGTCTCATCGTGCTACAGGATGAACCGCTCGGTTCAAATGCTTGTCCCTGATATTCCAATCATCTTCCCTGTTCACTCATTCTCATCCTTGGTTTTCCTGGGGCGTAATCCGCATCTGAAAGCTTGATCAGGGCTCTCAAATCACTCCGCCTTCTAATTCTCCAAAATGGAAGCAAAAATCTTCGAAAACCGACCTCGCGGATGAATCCGGAATGCCGAGAAAAACTCAGACAGGCTTTCCTGCAAAATCAGACACTTTCTTTCCCCTGGGACCCAAATTGATCAAATCAGAACTTCAGGTCTAAATTGAGAATTTCAATTTTTCCCCAGGGACCTAATTGCAATTTCCCAAAGTCCCAGGGAACCAAACTGCAATTTCCCAAACTTCATGGAACCAATGAAATATCAGAAAGTCAGGGAACCAAAAGTGTAATTTTTTCCATTTTTGGTCAACGCTGGTCACGGTCACGTTGACCGGTTTTCAACGGTCAAACGGTCTGGTTCGGTCAACAAGCTGGCTTGGTCAACGCGACTCGCGGCTGGTCAAAACAGTACCGCGGCCTCGCGGCTGGTCAGGCGGTCAACGGCTCCGGTCAAACGTAGAAGTCTGAAAGTCAACGGCTTCAGGTTGACTTGGTCACGGCTACATCTTGACGCAGTCAACGGCTCCAAATCGCGCGGCTCAGGATCGGCTTATCCTGGCGCGGCTAGGCTTTCTTCACGCTCGGCGCGCGTGGTATCTGGGCGCTGATGGCTCGTCTTGCCTCGTGAGGCTATTGACGTCTGGGTCTTGCCTTTGGCACTCTTTATTTTGTTTTCCCCGTCCCCTCTCTCCCATCTTTTCATTTCTGCTTGAGATTCTTATACAATCTTTTTTTTTTCTTCCTTCTCTTTTCCACAGGTGTCAACTACCCCTCTCCTTTCTCTGATTGTTAGCTTCTGATATCTTGTCTTTCTCTCATTTCTCTCTAATAGCGAGGGGGAGTGAGAAGCGACAGAATTAAAGGTGGAAATCAACAAAGATAATGTTCTGGCTCGGTGTATTTCTTGTTTTCTCAGAGTGTCGGTCACCCTGTCCATCCATCTCTGCTTCAATATAGGGGTTACTGCTTGTCAGATATCTTTCTCACTTTCCGGGCGCGTGGGAGCGCGTGGCGCGTCGATTCCATCGTCTTCTCTACCTCCTTGGCTGCGTGGGGGCGTGGATCTGACGCTCCGTACCTTCAAATGCGCGCGTGAGTGCGTCGTTTGGAGTCCGATTTTTGACCTTTCCGTTTGGTCCATGGGAGTTTGTCGTATCGAAGAGACGAAAGTTGATGGTAGCTCAAATCTCAAGTTTTGAGCAATTCGAATTTGGTCAGAATTCCGAAGAGTACTCCGGTGGCACCCCGGTGACTCTCCGGTGACTCGAATTTTGTCTC
>CM018915.1:8183829-8188829 GCA_009663005.1 Actinidia chinensis | reverse complement strand
TTTGTATGGCAATGATGTGAAATAAAAACCTAAAAGACAAGAGAAGAGAGGCATCAACCAAATTAAAAAACAACTTCCATAAATGTGAGCATCGTGGGCTATTTTCGTCAATGCGTCTCTGTGGGGAAATTTTCAAAAAAAAAAGAAGTGCAACACGCCATAAACAGAAGCAATATGCTTTGATAAAAGAGACCTCAATTAAACCAAAAAAACATGGGTAGAAAATTTTTTTGGATCTGGAGCAGAATAAATAAAAGGATCAAAAATCTTCAACCATTACTTCTAACCACAATGGCATCACATGTCCCTACCATTACAAATCCCAAAAAAAAAAAGCAGACTAATGTTTCCACCTAACTAAAACTTTTTTTTACGTAATCTAAATCAAAGGCATACTAACATCATTTGTGCACATTGAATGGACACTCCGGTGACCAGTCTTATTAAATAAAAAGCAAAAAGAATTGAGTCTTCAACTTTTGCATTTCCCAATATTAGGACAAGGTTGAAGAGAAGGGCTCCAAAGGGTGAACCAGTTTGTCCTATGCCTCGTCAAATGCCTCTGTCTTGGCCCTCTCCTACCTCCTTTTGCCTTGCCCTCCCCACCTCCAATATGTTTTTCCTTGTTGTCCATGTGACTTTCTACTAAATGCACATGTTGGGCTCAGAGGACACTGCATATGTGCACATTAGCACCTGTAGGTAACACAAGGTATCAATTTGCCTGGCCTTTATGTTGTCATACAAATAACAATGCAATTCAATTATTTGCCATTATTACCATATTAAACCAACAAATTTTAGATTTTCTCCAACAAATAAACATAATTGCAACCATCATTAACCTACCCCAACTTATACGTTTTACATTATTGCCCAACCATTAAGTTATAAATGAATTACAATAATGAAAGTTATAGTTCTACATCATCATTACCCGAGCATATCCATAATACAAACAGGTTAAATTATTGGGATAATTAAAAAAAGTAAGAATCACATCCAAGCATCCAAACTATAATTACAAAAAGTATTAATTATCAAACACCCATAATTTCAAAGAGCGGGGATCATGCTAGGTCAGCACTAATTATCTCATACTATCTGCGTGGCTAAAACGTGACTTTGCCATCTAAAATCCCCTCCACCAAATGTTGTTTCATATGATCTGGTATTCCAAAGAAGGCATCCACTCTTTCTTCTCCAGCCACAATGATATTATTGACCTTAAGCCTACAATTTTCTCAATGTCAAGTTTCATTAACTCGCTAAAGACACTGTTTCTTTTGTTTGAGAGTTCCTTATCATACCTCACAACATTAGTCAATTTTTTCATATGGGCATTGTTTTGAGGTATGAAACCTTTTATCATTTCATTAAGGGCATCTAGTTTTACCTTCTTCTTTGGCCCTTCTAGCACAGGAATGTTTGCTATTGGAGTAGAGGGATTGCCATTGCCTCTTGGAATGAAAGGATTGCCATTGCTTCTTGGAATGGAAGGATTGCCAATGGGATTTGGAGTGGAGGGATTACCAATGGGATCACCACCCATTACGTCCGCAAATATTCCATCCGGGAACATTGGCTCACCACTTAGAACATTAGCCAAACCAACACAAATGTAAGAAATCATCACAAAATATCACGGATTAGGGCACAATCAGAAAGAATGTGAGAATGTGAGCATAGGGGCGTACCACACCTTCGGAACCAGAACACATATGAACAAATGGATTTTACCAGCCACACACATACCTGAGTTGAAGAGAAAGATGAGATAGAGATGTTGTGGAGTCACCAGGAGTCACTACAATGCAAATCGTCGGCCTCCTCTCTCTCTCTCTCTGTCTCTCTTCTCTCTCTTCTCAATAAAGTGTGGAAGAAATGGTCGACTTACCAAACAAAAAGGGGACTGAGGGCACAACGGTAATCACCCAATTAAAAGCGAGGGCACAACGATCATTTCACCACCACGCAGAGGACCGTGTGACCACGGACGGGGTACCCCATGTCCGTCCCATATCCGGCTGTGGATGGATTTGGAAGGCGATCAACGAAAAAATTGGGAAGAAAAAAATGCATGCCAAACACTGGAGAAGGAAAGAAGAGGGAGATCAAATCAGAGAGATTGTCAAATTCGTGACCATCTCTAGTTGTCAAACAGGCTCTAAGAGTGTTGGAAAAAACTATGACACGCGTGTGTATGGTATATTAAAGTTGCGTGTTTGTGTATGTTTATTATATTGCAAATTGTTCAACTCAGTTTCAAATCGGAAGCATTATTATTATGTAATTAATAGTAAATCGAACCATGGCCAACGATTCGTTACTACTGAAAAGTGAAACCTAATCAGCCAATCATAAAACCAAACCAGACCACACGATTTACGTTCCATTTGGAATTAGTTAAATTAGAACTAATTTACTAACTTTAGTTTTCGAGTTTTTTCATTTTTAGAGACGCTTTTTCTATCGCTTGATCAAAAAAAAATTATTTTTCCAATCAAATTTGAAAAGCAGTCTACTAAATACCAAAAAAGAAACTTATTTTGAGGAAGAACCACTTTGAACTAAAAAAATAGAAAATTATAAAAATAACTCAATATTGACCTGGTAACAAATAAACTTTGAGTTTTTAATTTAAATAAATTAATTCTTAAACTTTTAAACCCCTCATAATTCGAACCCTCCATCAGCCACCAATTACATAACTTGACGACAACAATTAGAAACAATTGAAGAAATGACCAGTTGACAAAAAACAAAATATTAAAACACTTACAAGTTTTAGAACCTTTAGATTCTTTATTTTTACTTAAAATTCAACATTTTCTTCACTCGATTATTTGGTGTATGATTAGGATTTTCCAATCAGCATTTATATGTGAAGCTTGGTAGCTGGGGATATTTTTTGGGCAGCTTGATACTATTATTGCAAGCTGTTGTTAGTCATGAGATGGGGAAGGTGAATTCAATGCTGTGGTACAGAGGGTATCAGATTGGTAGGTTGCAATTCGCACAATTCAGTAACACTAACTAATAGGGGAGGACTCCACCATAATAACATATACCCACAGAGAGAGAGAGGACATCTCTTGTTTTGTGATCACTAGAAGGCCACACGTGCATTGTTGCCTCCTTACAAAATAATAATTTTAGGCCATGTTTATTATGAAGATTGAATTTGACGGATGAGAATTTCAGTCGGATTTAAGATTGAATGACAAATTCAGTCGGATTAAATCAAATAACTAATTTTGTGAAATTTCAATATGCGCTTGTTTGGTTTATAATGGATATGAGTATTGCATTAAACACTTTTATTCATGTTTTTTATAATTGCCCTCACATCATAATTTTAATTAAATAACCAAAGAAAAAAATTGATTGATTATAAATTAAATTTTATATATATATATAATTTTTATTATCTTTATTTTTTTGATGTTTTTGATGTTTTTAAATTTTTTCTTTTTTTTTCTTTTTTCTCTTTTTTCTGTTTTTAAATTTTAACTTTCTATATATATATTGTTTGTTATCTTCTTTTTTTTCCTCTTTTTTTTAATATTTTCTATTTTTTCCTGTTCTTATCTATCTTTTCTGAGTTTTTTTCTTATTATTTTTTTTACTTTATTTTTATACGGGGGGTTTCTGAAAGAAAAGAGGTTTTAACGTGTTCGGCTTCTTTGTGTGCTGGGGAGCGAGGGGGGGTGGGAGGGCTTCGCTTGCCGTGCTTTTATTGGGCTGAATATTTTTGTTATTTTGGGCTCTAGTTCTGTACTTCTTTTCCTGGGCCTGTGTTGCTGGTATTTTAACTGGTTTTTATATACTATTTTTGTTTTTATAAGATTTTAAGTTTTTTATTTTTTTCTTTCTTTTTTCTACTTTTTTTCCTATTTTTATTTTTTCTCTATTTTTTTCTTTTTTTATTACTTTTTTTCTTTTATATATATATATATATATATATTTTCTATTTTTATCTAGGTTTTTATTTTTTTATTTTTTCTATTTTTTTTTTTACTTATTTATCGAGAAAAATGGTGTGTGGCTAAATGTTGTTATTTACTTATTATGGGTATTTTAATAATTTTAGGCCTAATCTACACTTCTAGATTTGTAATAATAGGGGGGTGATATTCCAAATCCAACTAATTTGATAGATTACAAATCCATCAGATTACAATATCAAAGGAAGTCAACAAACACCATATTAGTGGTCCAACAAGATTTGTAATCCAGTCCGGCATTCTTATCTCTAAAACAAATGTTTTTAAGGGTTTGTTTGGCTAAAGGATATGGGAGGGCGATACTTTAGAGGGGGATAATTTTTAATTTTGTTTGGATGACTTTTTACCCATAGTTGTACTCAGGTGGCGGATCCAAAGAAAATATAGAGAGAGCAACAAAATATAAAATATTTAGATATTCCAATATCATTTATTCTATATATATAATAAAATATATATTTTGTTTCTCCTTTATATTTTTTTTTCTTATCCCCACCCCCTATCCCCGGATAATTTTTAGTTAGGGTCTAGGCCACCCAAAAATTGTTCACCTCTATCCATCTCCGGGAGTATAAATTATCTGAGAGCATAAATAATCCGCCTCCATATCCGTCAGCCAAACGCTGGGGGAAAAAATTATCCGAGGGGATAAGTTATCCCCTCCGGGGTAGTCAAACGACCCCTAAGGGCTAACTATATTTTTTCCCCTTGAAGTATTGACCCATTTCCACTTTGGCCTTTTAACTAATTGTTTTTCCACTTTGGCCCTTCAACTATTAAATCATTTGCAATCAAAACCAGCCACTAACTTATTTTGACGGAATAGTACACGTAGATGCCACGGTGTGCAGACCCATCCCCTTTCCTCCAAACCCTACCCTCCGATTCGGAGGTGCCTGCTGGGTTGACCGTCCTCCCAAAACCAACTCGTTTTGGGTGCGTTTGACCAAAAACAACGTCGTTTTAAGTTAAAAAAATTACCGCAAACCGATA
>CM018915.1:8171329-8173829 GCA_009663005.1 Actinidia chinensis | reverse complement strand
ATCAAATAAATATAAAACGACGTCGTTCTATTTAAAAAAAACACGGAACGATAACTAGAACGACGTCGTTTGATATTTATTCGGTCATAACGATGTCGTTTTGCATTTATTGTATAAATGTTGTATAAAAAAGTTGTAAATGTAACATTTTTTAGAAAGTTGATTCTTTTCTGTTTTTAGAAACAGATGGAAAAGAAATTATTTTTTTTAAATATTATAGGGGAGAGAAAAATAAAACATTGAAAAATGAGAAAAATGAGTGTTGTTTTGGAAGTATTGCATGTCGAAGTATTATTACAGATTATTTATAAAAGAATCAGATTCATTCAATAATCATAGCTACATAATTTTATTTTTTTGGTCGTGAACAAAAAAAAGGTGGGAACCATAATCTGCGACGATTGGGGAATATGTTCTCTTGTTAAAATAAATTTATAATATAAATTACAACTCACTTTGAATTTCAAATTTATTTTCCGCTATCTACGATTAAAATTTATTTGAGTTAATCCAACGACTGAGATTTTATTTTTTAAAAAATAATATCACTTTTTTCTTCTCAAAAATGTAAGATCCACATAGATTCTTATTCAATGGACAAAAAAATTTTAAATCTGAGTATATTTTTTATGGATATTTTTTAGTGGGATCCACACTAAAAAAAATTAAAAACACATTTTTGATTCCTCCTCATTTCTCTTAAACTAGCAAAAAGTTTTCAAAATCATTATAATTTCTAATTTGTTTTTCATTTTATAGCAATGTATTTCTTCGTATATTTATCTGACGTTTATATCTTATCTGTTTTTTAGATTGTAAAACTCTGATGAGTACGTCTAAGAGTTGAGTTTTTTTTTTAACGTAGTGTCTGTGACACAAATATTACTAATATTAGATATAACAATAATATTACATAACAGTGTTATTATTTTTTTAAAAAAATTATTTTATAGGATTGACACCGAGGGTTGATCACAATTTGGTTTGGTCTGATCGTAAGTCGAACCATGAGTAACGGTTTACGCTTTTCTTGAACTGAACCGAATCGTGAGAATTATACAAATCGGTTTTACGATTTCCGTCGATTAACCATATTTGCATGTTGTACACGGACAAAGTCATAAAAATATAATATAAGAAAAAATTACAACAGAATCCTCTTAAGGGTACTTATTATATAAAAAAATCATAGTTAGTAATTATTGCACAAAAAATTATTTTGAATAACTACCAACCTTAATATAAAACTTAAGTAGATAAACTAATGAAAGCAAAAAATGATAAATTATTAATACGATCTTCATATTGAGAAATAATCAACTTCCAAATTATTATATAGACAAGATTAACACTAAACAAGATAACAAATGAGAAATTATCACAAATTTTTAAAAGAGAAAATGAGAAATTATCAACTAAACAAGAGTAGTTTTAAATATTTACTTAATGCAAATTAACCTAAACATATCAATTTCAATTGAAACAAAAATATTCAAAAAATATCAAATCAAAACTCCACATAGTAAATAAGAGAAGTTCTCAAATATTTACTTTGTGCAAATTAAAAAAAAATCACATATAATCTAATTAATTCACAACTACTCAAAAATAATTAGTTTTTAAAATGATTAGAGAAATTTTATAAATACAAATCCGGACCCGGGTTTTATGTGTATATAAGTTACTATATTTAGGGATAGCCAAAAATACTATTTTTCTCTTATCAATAAAAATTTTCTTTTCGTTCATAAATAAAATGAATATTGATAAAAAAAATTCTTATGCATTTTTTTCATGTAAAAAAATGGATTAATAATTAATTATAGCCTTTTATTGGTTGTTGGAATTAATATTGATAACTTCAAACTCATTATAAAGTAGTTCAAGTAGAATTCTTGAATATTGAACTTTATGGAATACAAGTTAAAAGAATGATTTTTATATGTCCATAAGTTGGTATATTTAAATTAGAACTAAAAACACCCTTTAAATAATTACTTTTAATATAAATTTAGCAATACAAAATACACCATGTGCCCATTTTGTCTTAATTTTTTTAAATATTTTTTAGTTAACTTGTTTTTTGTTTTTGTTTTTGTTTTTTCTCTATAGTAAACTTTTTTAACAGTTTAATCAATATTTTATTCTTTTTTTTTTTAGAAGAATCTAAAAATATAAAAAAAATAGAAGAAAATTCACTAAAAAAAAAAAACCAATATTTCGAGAAAAAATAAATTTTATTTTGTCTTCAGGGAACTATTTTTCAAATTAAATAAAAATTTTATATTTTTAAACTCTCCTCATCTGAAGAAACTAGAAAAATATAAAACTTTTATCAAACGGCTAAAATATCTCACGGGAAAACTCGAAAATCAAATCAACTAAAAAATATAAAAAACAACTGAGACAATTGGGTTATTTTTTTTCTTTTCATTGTAGCCTTATTAAACAAAGAAAACAATATTTTATCAAATGTCCCCAAAGGACAGCTTTTATCCAG
>CM018915.1:8161329-8163829 GCA_009663005.1 Actinidia chinensis | reverse complement strand
ATTGACTTTTTCCTCCATTAGTACGTCACACTTCCTCTATCAAGGGTTGGACCAATCCCCTTTAGTTGGTGAAAGTCAATTAACTTTATGGGGAATCATAAATTCATCACCTCCTTAATAACTTTGAGTGGCATGATAATCGATTCTATTATTAAAATGTTTAAAATACAACACACGATTGGATATATATTTAATTTTAAAACATGCTTACACTTTTTAATATAAAAAATATTCCTTCATATATCGTATTTCATCATTACAATAACTGTACATATCGTATGCATTCTCCGCTAGGATATAAATCAATAATTGCAAGTTATTATTTTTCATTTATTTTTTTCGATTTGAGAGATGAATTGAAAAAGTAAAAAGAAATGACAAAAAAATCACTAAAAACATAAATATTCTTTTTGGGAAATTTATTTCAAACAGGATTTTTTCATTTATTAATAAAATAACTGAAATTTGGTTTAGCTAATTAAAATAAAGCTAATTGCTTTTGCATCTCAAATAACACTAACACAAACAATTTATTTATTTATTTGTTTTTGGATTTAAAGGGGGGGGGAGGGGGGGGGGGGGGGGGGGAATCCGTAGCTAGCCAAATAAGGCTGGTGATTGACTTGCAAGTGGGTCGTACTATGTTGGCTTTTAAGAAAGACAGCGTCACCACACAACCACCAATTGGGTCCAATAAGAAACCCATTTGCAGAACATGGGCACAAATGGAGATGACAAAAAAAAAACATAACCATGAATATTGGCTCACCCAATCCTAATGGAATGGGATCCGCTTACCCGACTCTAATAGAATGGGTTTGGGAAGAGGTTAATAGGGTTTGGGTGGGTTTGAAAGTTAAAACACGTAACTCGTTAAAGTTTGAGTAAATCCAGATTTAGGACTCTATACTTGAATCTTACCTGATTATACTAAAAATTATACAAGTACCCTTCTTATTTCTAGTTATTATTTGCTTTGTTTTCTTCAAAAAAAAATCATAGAAAATGGGTATTTTGTGTGAACAACCTGTGATAGGTTAGCAAAATAAGAATAGGTTAGTAATGCCAAAAAAAAAAAGTTAGTGGGTAGGGTATGGGTTCATCTTCGCCGGTTTAGGCTAGTTTAGGAGAGAGGTTAAGAGGGTATGGGCGGATTTGGGAGATAATTTCTTAGCGGGTTTAGGTTTAGGGTAGTAGCCTCCCGCTTTAACCCCGATCTGTGGCCATCCTAGGCACATGCATCTCTTTTTTTTCTTTTAAAAAAATTAGGTAAGTTTGTATTAAGAGAAATCCTACAGTCTCCAAATTTAGGTCAGGAAATATTTATTTAGAATTTGAAAAAAAAAATTTATTCCAATATCGAATACCGTAGCACTGTTGATGTATTAATTTTTTTAGAAGCATTTAGAAGAAAAACATAAAAAACCAAATAAATAAATTTAAAGTTCCTGTCTTTTATTTATCTTATTATTTCCTTCTATTAATCAAATACATGATTTTCATTGGATTAATGATTCATATATAGATTTGCAATTACATGCATTTTTTTTATAAATAAAATAGGGTAAGTTTGGATTAATGATTCATATATAGATGTGTAACGACCCGGCCCCGGGCCGTTAATTATAGTCCGCAATCGTTACTCAAAAATACAAATCAGAGCGCAAAAAGTCTCAAATATTCATATCAAGTCTTTATTTTTTTTCAATTTCTTTAAATAAAATAATACAAATAATCATTAAATTTCAAGTTTTTCTTCCAAACCATCTTCGCACTACCCGGACTCCATCGTCCTCCTATAAATAATTAAGTAGGGAAGTATTACATACAACTGGAATATGCTCAACGAATCAATAATCATCAAAAGACCTCAACCCGGTCTTTACTGGTACGCAACTGGTGGCCGGCCCGCCCACCTCACCTAGCCTTTCTGGCTATTCCCGGTGCCAGGGTTATTTGCAGGCTCACCCAGTCCGTACCATTCAATACTGGCAATTCACGTCAATAAAATCATGATTTCAATAAATCATGAATTCAATAAAACTCATGGATTTCAACGGATAAACACACTTTTTACCTCAAAAAGAGTACAAAATGTAGATAATAAATAAATAACTTCGGAGTTTAAGAAGCATATGTATAACCTCCACTTATCTAAATTGAAATGACACATAGATATGAAGGTCTGACTCCCACGATCATCATACTAAAATCACCTAAATCGGATATCCATCTCATCGTTGTCTACATCCCTATCTTTCGTAATCAAATACTAACCACATTATATAATTTCCCAAGTCTTCTGTTTCTTTCTTTTCACACTCTGTTTCATAATCTTTTCTTTCTATTCTTTCTCTCATTTATAAACTCTGTTTTCCAACAGAAGACGAAAGATTAAAAACAAGCGGAGGCGGCCATGGCGTGAGTTACCCCATGGCGGTCAAATAATTAGTAAATTATAGTTAAACCCTTTAAACTTGTATATCTTCTTAATTTATCC
>CM018915.1:8133829-8141329 GCA_009663005.1 Actinidia chinensis | reverse complement strand
CAAAATTGAAAGACCAACACACAAAACCCAAGCAAAGAGAAGGACCAAAGCCCAGTCAGGCACCCAGCACCATATGAATAGTGACATCATGAATCATATGGGTTAGTGACGGAAGAAAGAAAGAAAGAAGAGGAAAGAGAAGAGAATAAGAGAGAGAGACTTGACAGTTTCGGTCAAACGAAGGATGACTGCGTCTGTCAACAATAGAGGCCGCCTCTTTTGAAGTCTTCAGTGTTGAATATTGAGGATGAATGAGTAAGTGATTAGCTCATTATCTCCCTCCTTCATCTATATAAATGGTGATCTGAGAGCATAGGAAGCAAGGGGCGGAGCAAAATGTAATTTGGGGGATTACTAAGAGCACACATCATGTTGTTGTGTGCAAAAAGGCGGCTTGGGAGAGTGTATGAAAGCAGAAAAAAGATCGGCTGAGGAGAGAATTGTGGTGCTGTGAGATTGAGAGAAGACAGTGAGATAGTGAGAGATGAAAGGAGAGTGATGGTGAGAGGTGAGTTAAGATGAGCTCCCTCCCTATTGTACCATTGTATAATTCATATGGATTAATGGATTATTGGTTTCCTCTCTGTGGACGTAGGCAGGATTGGCCAAACCACGTAAAAATGTTATCTTGTGTGTGATTGATCTTGGCAGATGTGATGGGGAATAGGTCCTTGGGCACAACAATTGGTATCAGAGCCAAGTTCGAGTACCGGAGATCGAGAGTCAATCGGAGGCGGATTCGGTGGCGATCCGAAAGCCGGATTTTGAATTCTAACCCAAATCGAGTAATCCAACGGTGATTTGAGCATACCACCAGATCGTCTCATCGATACGAAACTCTAGCACCAAACGCGTCAAAATCGAACGCTAGACGAGCCATCACGCGCTCCGCCTTGGAAATCAGCGTGTCAAGTCGCACCGAAGCCTATGCTCCCACACGTGCTAGAACGCATCCATGCTCTATAGGGGTGCACAATGAACCGAAAAATTCAAGAACCGAAACCAATCGGCTCATTAGATTGGGTTGCGTTCGGTTCTGGTAGCTTTGGTTCGGTCATGCGTCCTACAAATTGTTGAACCGATTAGATCCGATTCGGAACGGAACCGAAGCGAAACCGAACCGACCAAACCAAGCTTATAAAGATTTAGGGGGACTAGCCACACCGGGATAATTCCCCGTTTAAAAAATTTTATTTGCTGGTTGTGAATTTTTAATTGTTGAAGACTTTGTTTCTTTTATTGAGTTTATGTTTTTTAGAAGTTTTTTAGAATGAAAATAGTAAAAGGGGAACCAAACCTATCCATTAGAACTTGGAACCGAACCGAACACAACCGAACCGAGTCGGATTGGTTCGGTTCGGTTCCAATTACTAATTGGTTCGATGTTTCTGGTTACAAAAAATTGAACGATGCTAAATTGGTGCGGTTCTGAGTTAGGATGAATCAACCGAAAACGATCCATGTGCACCCATAATGCTACATGCAATCAAACGCTCCAAGAGAGAGAAATGAGTTGGAGTGGATGATGAGGAGAGATATTATCATTAAACTCTTTAATTATAAAAGGAAAAAAAAAGAAAAAAGAGAAAAGAAAAAGATGAAAAAAGAGAAAAGAAAAATGATTATGTTTTTTTGCTGAAAATAATTTCAAATGCGCAGACCAAGCTGCGTTGACCAGTCAACTGAGCCGTTGACCAAGAGCCGAGTCGAGCCGGGTTAACTAGAGCCGTTGATCGAGCTACGCACTGACTGAGCCGTTGACCAGTTGACCGAGCCGAGCGGGCGTTAACTAGTGTTGATCAGTCGTTGACCAGTCAACGTTGATCGGCATTGACCAATGTTGACCGTTGATCGGTCAGCAGTTGACCAAAAGATAATAATTACAGATTGATCCCCAAAGGTCCTGTAAATTACAATTTAGTCCCTGAAATTCTAATTTAATCAATTTGGGTCTTAGAAGTGTCTGATTTGATAGAAAAGTCCTTTATGAGTTTTCTTAGCATTTCGGATTCATCCACGGGATTGATTTTTGGATATTTTGCTTTTATAAGGGAGAAGTAAGATGGCGGAGGGCAGTTTGGAAGCTCTAATCACGCTTTTCAGCGACAAGATTACGCCTTGTGAAAAAAACCAAGGATGAAGGACATGGAATGAGATTTGAATAGGAAAACGATTGCTTGGGCAGATCAGACAATGCTTGGACACGAGATGTTCCATCATGTAGCCTGATGAGATGAGTGTTGCAGATCAGACAATGCATTGAAATAGAGGTGATATCCAACAGTAGAACGATGAGATGAGTGCTCATGGGTTGTGGACCAAGTTGGAGGAGATTGCTACGGGGGAGAAGACATCTCAGAACAAAAGCTTTAATGAGGAGGCTTGTATTGAAATTTCAGAGAGGGGACTACAGTAAGTATAGCGGAACAAAACGAAGAGAGTTCCAAAAGAAGAAAAGGCCAAAGAATAGGTCTTAAGAGGTCACAGAGGTAGGAAAAAAGGCAAAGAGAGGGGGTCAAGGAAGAGATACCGGGATTATGCGACAGAGGGCCAATCCAGAGATCGCCCCTTTAAGTGCTTTTATTGCGATTAGGAAAGGACAAGATGAATTATCCAAGGAACAAAGCACAAGATAAGTCTTAGAGCAAGAGCAAACACAGTAATGAAAATGATGGTGTGGATGAGAGTGACTAGCAAACATCGGGCCAAGATGAAGAGTTCATAGCGAGTCAATTGGATTTTCTGATTAGGAAATGCCTTATCATTTGTGCAGAGACAGAGAGTGTTCTCTTACACATGTAGCATGCGAGGGATTGTACGGGGATGGCGAACAATCTAACGAAGAGTGTTGGCAAGGAACAAGTCCGGTTCGCCATGGCAGACGCGGAGATCCATGATGTGAACGGGGTATATTATAGGGGGGTGGTGGTTAAGGCATATTTCATAAGATGCACAACAGGATTCGAAGCGATGAAGTTTTGCGAAAGTGTAGGACACTCAGAGTTTTCAAGGGAAAAATAGGAGAGAGGTGGTTGTGGGAGAAATAAGACTGTACGCTATATCGATTATTAGAGGGAAAAATGGCAAGAACAGCAAGAGTTGTCCGAAACGGGTTCCAGTGCTATTAGCAAGAAGAATGGACAAGGAAGAAAACCGTTGCACAAATGCACACAAAGTAAGCACATGAATACCAGAAGAATGTACTTGAATGATCCAAAGTGGTACAGGAGCGCAAGGAGATGCTTGAAAAAATGTGCAAAAGTCTAGCCAGACACGAGAAAGTGCAACTAGGGTAGGATGTCCATAGAGAAGCTCAAAGAAAAGAGACAGACTCGATTTAAAGGAGTTGTACAGCGACAGGCGCGCCGCCGCCGAAATGAGTCTCTTTCGCTCTAGATAAGTGATGGTGATCTCTCCAGTTGTGCACACAAGGGAGGAGAGATGGAGTCATGATGATTTGCAAAGCGACGCACTTTACAGTGCACCCCGGTGGGGGGGGAGTAGGACATCTAAGTGAGAAGGTGCAGGCACTTCGGTGGGGAAGTGCATTCACTTCAGGGAATTGGAATGCCCGGTGAAGAGGGGCAACGTATCTCGCATGCTGTTTTGCGTCTTACGGGGGGCGCTGGACCAAGAAGTGTCGGATGGGACACTTGAGGAACACACGAATTACCCTCAAATGGGCTAGAGGGGGAGATTATTAGGTCCAGCCCAGTGAAGCAAAAATTAAACTCAACCATCAAAGCCCAAGATAAGAGAAAAGCCCAAGCCCAAGTCAGGCCCCAGCCCCATAGGAATAGACATCAATTGTAATTCATATTGGGAGTGACGGAAGAAAGAAAGAAAGAAGAGGGAAAGGAGAAGAGAATAAGAGAGAGCGGACTTGACAGTTTCTGTCAAACGAAGGCGATGCGTCTGTCAACAATAGAGGCCGCCTTTTTTCTGAAGTCTTCAGGTTGAATATTGAGGATGAATGAGCTAAGTGAATAGCTCATTTCTTCCTCTCCTCCTCTATATAAATGTAGCTGAGAGCATAGGAAGCAAGGGACGGAGCAAAAAATTGTAATCTTGGGGGATTACTACGAGCACACATCATGTGTTGGTGCAAAAGGGGCTGGGAGCGTTGTGTACTGAAAGCAGAAAAAGATCTGCTGTTGAGGAGAGAATTGTGTGCTGTGTGAGATGGAGAGAATAGGACAGTCGAGATAGTAGAGAGATGAGAGAGTGCTGAGAGGGTGTGACGTGAAGATGAGATGAGCTCCTCCCTATGTACTCATGTAATTCATTATGTGATTAATGGATTATTGGTTCATCTCTGTGACGTATGCAGGATTGGCCCAAATCACGTTAAAATTTTATCTTGTGTGTGATTGATCTTTGGCAGATGTGACTGGTGACGAGTCCTTGGGCACTTAGGCACAACGCACTGAATCAACAAACATCACCACGTACATAGCCAAAACCTCTCATTCCCCAATTCATCTTCGCCACTGCACTCCTACCACTCAAACCCACACCCACCCCTCCACAATGCTCTCATCTCCTCCTCCCTCTATGCTCTTTAAGAAATTAATCGAAAAAATAACACTCACTGAAATTACAAAAATCAAATAATTGAGAAGGTAAATAGCATCAAGATTTGAGAGAAGAAAAATTTGGGTCACTGTAGCAGAGATTGAAAACAAGTCCCGTCGTCAAAACTAAAAATCTCCACCTGCTTTCACTTTTTTCCTCGGGCTCTTTCATGCTATTAAAGTTGTTTCTTATCTTCATCATGAAATTAATGAATAGAAATTGGGGATTTGGAATGCCGATTTACGAAACTAATTAGGGGAGAATAGTGTTTTAGGGTTTGGGAGGAAGATGGGACGGTGTTGCCGAGGGATGCAACAACAATACGCGGTTGATGGAAACATTGGGTGAGGTTCTGCAATTTGGAGAGAGAGAGAGAAAGATGTAGTGTACCATAGGGTGGGGCGGAGGGGGCAGCGACGATAGAGGTTGCCAAGAAGGGGCAGAGAAAGGGGGGAGGCGGTTTAGTTTGGGGCAGAGAGGGAAAGTGAGAGTGAGAGAGAGGGAGGCCGTTGTGGTTGGTGCCGTGACACAATTGAATTAAATAAGAATGGGTACGGTAAAGGAAAATTATCTAGTGTGGTCAGTAAGTTTGTGTTTGGAAAGATAAAAAAAGAAACGATTCTTGTTGTGGGTCAAAAACCTTTAAGAGGAGGTGTTTCTTATTGTCATAAATCTCAGGATAGTTGAATGTAATTTGTCCAAAATAAATAAATAAAATTAGAAGTTCTAAATTTTAAGGATAAATTTGTCATTTTATTTTTGCACTAAAATTAATTTTAGGGAGAATTTTGACAATAATTTTAAAAGTAAAAAAAAAAACAATACTATTTCTAAAATTACATGGGAGATGGAGTTTATTGAAATTTACCCAACTATTTTTTATGTTTTTTTAATAATTTTTATCCAAAAAACTTTAGATTTCCTCTAAAATAGAAAAATGCTTATCTAAATTTTATAAATTTAGATTTTTCTTGTCAAGATAAATTAGAGATGTATAAAAATTTTAATCAAACGTAGCAAAGAGAGCATGTTGAGTGTGTTAGAGTTGCGCAAAAAAATAAAAATAAATGAAATAATAAAAAAGTTACCCTAAATAAGATGATGTAAGTATTTAAATTGTGATGTTTTTTATTTTGGGTGTGATTTTTTTTAATTAAATTATTTTACTTATTTTCTTTTGTCAAGAATAACTGAAAAATTATAAAATTTCGATCAAACTTAAAAACTAAAACAACTACAATAATTCAAAAAAGTAAAAAAAAATCTAAATATAAAAATATGGCCCCACATGCACTCTAAAGTTCCTAACTATTGGGAAAAAAGGGATTCAAATCCTCTTAAATTTATGTGAAGTATTTTTTTAAAGTATTTAAAATAACGTTATTTTGTACGTTTCTATACAAAACGATATCATATTGATTGTTAACATAAAATAATATTATTTAGATTTTTAAGTGCACAAAACGAAATTGTCTCGTATATTTTACCACCACTCCGCTAAAGATAAACTTGAGAGTATACAGAGCTGTTCCTGGGCGTAGGCCCACCAGGCCATGGTCTAGGGCCCCTCCAAAATATTCAAATTTTGGGGCCTCCAAAAATGCTTAAAAAAATTAAATTTTAGGGTTATTTCTTTTTATTTTGAAATATTAAAATTCAAATTAGTCCCATTTTAGGGCTACTCATTTTTATTTTAGGCTCTCTAAAAATTCTTAAATTTTAGGACTACCCATTTTTATTTTGAAACATTGAAAACTCAAATTAGGCCTATTTTTATTTTAGACCCCCCAAAAATACTAAAAAAAATCTCAAATTTTAGGGCTATCTATTTTTATTTGGATATATTAAAATTTTAAATTAGGCCAACTTTAGAGTTACCTATTTTTATTTTAAATCCTTAAAAAATTCTCAAAGTTTAGGGCCCAAAATTTTTTTTTTGGCTAAGAGGAGTTATCCGAGAAAAACTCAGGATGGCCGCCGTGGAAGCATTCCGAACTTCGGGAAAAAAGGAGACGAGCTATATTAATCCCACCCCCCGAAAAAACTCTCTCGGGCCCCCACACGCATTATCTCCCTATTTCAATTACCAAATTAACCCCCACATCTCGTAACTCTACTTCTCTTCCCAGGTGGGGCCCCCACACACAGTCGGTATATCTCCTTCTTTTTTTCTTTTTTTTTCTTTTCCAGTTTTAGTGTATTTTTTTTCATTACTTTGTTTCTTTTTTTGTTATTTATTAAGGCTTTTTGTAGTTTCATATAATTTTGTTTTTTTTTTTTTTTTTTTTTTTTTTTTTTTCTTTTTTTTTTTTTTTTTTTTTGTTTTTTTTTTTTTTTTTTTTTTTTTTTTTTTTTTTTTTTTTTTTTTTTTTTTTTTTTTTTTTTTTTTTTTTTTTTTGTTTTTTTTTTTTTTTTTTTTTAAGAATTTTAATTTTTTTTCTTTTTTTTAATTAGTTTTGTTTTTTAGTTTTTTCTAATTTTGGTGGAGTTAATTTTGATTCTTTTTTATTAGTTTTTGCCATTTCTAAGTTTTTTTAAAATTTTTTCTTTTTTTAAATTAGTTTTGTTTTTAGTTTTTTCTAATTTTTGGTTTTTTTTTTTTTTTTTTTTTTTCTTGTAGTTTGATTCTTTTTTATTAGTTTTTGCAGTTTCAATTTTTTTAAGTTTTTTTTTTTTTTTTTTAAATTAGTTTTGTTTTTCGTTTTTTTTAATTTTGTTTCTTTTATTTAGTTTGGCTTTTTCTAAGTTTTTTTAAGTGTTTTTTTTCATTAGGTTTTTTAGTTTTTTTTTTTTTTAATTTATTTGTAATTTTGTTTATTTTATTTATTTTTCGCTTTTTAAGTTGTTTCTTTTTTTCAGTAGTTTGCTTTTTTTAGTTTTTTTTTTAAATTTGGTTGTAGTTTTGTTCTTTTATTAGTTTTCGTA
>CM018915.1:8111329-8113829 GCA_009663005.1 Actinidia chinensis | reverse complement strand
ATGTTGAAGAGACAAAAAGAAGAAATAAAAGCCCAAAAGAAGTCTGCACTCAAATCCTCTAATCAAGAAGTGAGGAAGAAGAAGAGGAAAGTGAAGACCGATAAAGAACTGACACTTCTCACAAAACGATTCAAAAAAAAAAAAAAAGATTATGAGAAAGGAGAAAAACATTCAATAAGAAGCCAGACTCCTTACGGCGAACAAGTAAAAAGGATCCTCCAAACTTGCTTCGAGATGCCAAAGCCTGGACACATAAATTCCAAATCCTCGCCTAAGACGGAAGGAAAGAAATTCAAAAGAAAAGCCTTGAGGTGACTTGGATGATTCAGAAGGAGCGAATCAGAACAAGAAGATTAGCGAATGAAATGACTAATTTTTGCTAATGACAAAAGGAGATGAGGATGCCTCAAAGTCATATGGGAGCTCGAACAAATGGTTCAATGACAGCGCCGTGCTCAAGACATATGACGGGATGGACAAGTCCAAACTTTCATCTTTTCACACCCAAGGCTGGAGGATTGTCACATTTGGTGATAAACTCAAGAGGTATAAAATTCTTGGGGTTTGAAATATGAAAATTGTTCTTCATCTTGCATTGGAAAAGTTGTACGGTTGATGCCTTAAACATAACTAATTTAAGTATAAACCACTTATGTGAAAAAACTATAACGTATAATTTGATAAAATAAATGCATAATTAAGCATACTTTATTCTATAGTCGTTTATTGATCAATGATATCTCAGAGTGATCCTGCATCTAGACATGAAAGTATACACATTTGACTTGATAGTCTAGTTAGTCAGAGATAAATGTTACGTTATAAATGAAAATTAACTGGTGATGTATCGAAGATTAGGACTGCCTAGCATGGATTTTATTTCATAAATGAATAGCATGATTTTTAGTTAAGGTTTTACATAAAACAAAATTTGGGGGCGTTAAAGATAAAATTTGGATGCATGTCAACTAGGAAGCAACATAAAATCTCTTTTTAAAGAAGAAAGATATTTCACACTAGACCACTTCAATGCCTCGCATATGGATTTTGTTTGTTCCAGTCTTGGTTGGGGGGGAAAAAATTTTACGCATTTGTAATTGTTGATGATTTTTCACGTTGACATGGGTATTATTCCTTAACTCACAAAAATGAAGCAACATTGCATTTGCAAAATTTTATAAAAAAGGCCAAAAATAAAATAGGTTGCCCTATCACAATCTTTAGTAGTGATAGAGGTAGAGAGTTGTGAATAATCAAGATATTGAAAAGTTTGAATATCAAAATTTTCACACAACTCTCTGCACCTAGAACACCTCAACAAAATGGAGTTGTTGAACGTAAAAAAGACTCTTCAAGAAATTGCTATAACAATGTTAAATGAACATAATTTACCTAGTATTTTTTTTGGGCTGAAGCTTTAAATACAGCTTGTTATATTATAAAGCGTGTAGTTAGTAGTCAAAATTTAAAGACTTCCTTACGGTTTTTTGAAATGAATAACACCCTAATTTGTATTATTATCAAAGTATTTGGTTGTAACTGCTTTATTCTAAATGACAAAGATAATTTGGTTAAATTTGGGATACAATCTGATAAAGGCATATTTCTGGATCTTCTCTAATAGCAAAACTTATAGAGTCTATACCAAAGAACTTTAAACTATTGAAGAATCTTACATATTGCATTTGATGAAGTTTTTTTGATTCTTTCAACCTAAGCCATGATGATAATGATGATGATTATTAATCCTATAGAAAAATAATGTACTAATATGAACTCAAAAAAATCAATCCTCAAACTCTAATAAAGACGAAATATGAAAAATACATCGCATCGTGACAAGATCAACAATTTCTTAAATCGTTGAGAATTGTTAAAAAAAGGTCACCCTTTGCTCAAATTCTAGGTGACCCTCACAGGTGTAATTACACGGGTTCTTTTTCACTTAGAAAGTGTGTACTAACATGCTTTTGTCTCAGAAATTGAGCCTAAGAATATTGAAGAAGCTGAAACTGATGAGTTTTTGATTTAATGGCCATGAGAGAGCTTAACCAATTTCAGATGAGAATGTTTTGGGACATTGGTTTTCCAAGACCTACACCTCAATCAGTTATTGGAATAAAAGGGTTTTTTTTTCGTCATAAAAGGATGAAAATGGCATTATCATGCAAAATAAAGCTAGATTAGTTACCCAAGTTTCACCAAGAAGAAGGAATTAACAAAAACTATGAGAACTTTGGCCCCCGTAGCTCGACTTGAAACTATATGATGCTATTAGCTTTTACTTTCCTATACAAGATTTTAAATTATTTTCAATGGATTCAAAGTGCATTTTTTTAAATGGGGTCCATTTCTGAGAAGTTTATGTTGAACAACCACCCGATTTTGAAAACACTAATTTCCAAATCATTTTTCCAAATTTGGACCAAAAGCCTTGTATGGCTTTGAAACAAAGCCCCAAGAGCATGGTATGAAAGACGACGTTGATTTCCTTTTAGAA
>CM018915.1:8066329-8073829 GCA_009663005.1 Actinidia chinensis | reverse complement strand
ATAAAATTTTATCATAATTTTTTTATATATATCCAAAAATTCGAATTGAAGTAAAAAAAAACAGAATAAAGGGGTATTAAAAACTAAAGGGTATTCCACCCCGCCTCCCCTTGTGCCTGCCCCCTTCCCGTTGCGCCCGCTGCGCGTCCCCCTTGCCCGTCCCCCCCCCACGTTCCCCTCTCCTGGTGTGGCGCTGTCAGGGGTGGCACCCAAAATAACTCTCTTATGCCTTCCTTTTCTATTAGATTCGTTCGTTTTCTAGCCAGTTCGGATGAATCTCAACACCCTTCTTTCCTGATTTTTTTTCCATTTGTATCTCTTTCTTTTCTCTTCGACTTCGCGATGAAAATTTCAAAATTGTAAAAGTAAATTTTATATTTTTTTTGCGTAGTACGCTGTTGTTTATTTCGGGCACTGTGGCAATACCTAGTTAACTATAAAAGCGATAAAAAAAATCCAAAATATCGAAAAGTTAGATCCAAACAATCAGGAAATGTTGATCGCGTGAGAATATGGCGCGTGGTTTGATGTGGTAGAACATAGGGAGATTGTGGTGGGCCCGAACGTACAAAAAGAGAGTCTCAACGTGACAGGACAGCGGAGTCGCAGAGTGGTACGCAGTGGCGAGTGTTCTAAGCGCGTGAGCAAATGAGGGTGAACTTTGGGGGAAAGGGTGAGGGCGTCATGAATGTAGTCAGCGAAATACAGAATCTTACGGTCTGACCGCCGAAGTTAAGTGCCATCGCGTGACTTCAACGCGCTTAGATATTGTGCATGTTTGGGAGGTGATTATAGGCATCAACCTCTATTTTTTCTTTCTTGTTTTTTTATCGTGAAATATATTAACCACTCCTGAAGTTACGGATTAATATACAAAATATTTCTGATATTTGAGAAATGATAACGACCTTTTCTTAGATTTTAAATTTATAATAGATTCATCTATTTTACAATAATCACCCCTGAGATTAAGTTAATACACAAACCATCCCTGACGTCAATTGTCCGTTATCAAGATTGATTCTCATCCATGATGTCAGCTGCATAGTGATTGGAATATCATATATGTCCATTCTTTTTAACAAAGTTACTATATGTTCCACAAGAATATTAAATAAATGACAAATAAATAATAGTATTTTAGACATAATAACATTTAATTTTAGCACATGAATAATACGTGATCGATTTTCATCACTATTTTAAACAGATTAGTAACAAAAATAATATAAATAATATAATTAAATAGTTAATGGGTCAACATGATTCACTTTTTTGTCATTCAATCAACATCCTTGTGTGATATATAGTAACTTTATAAAAAAAATGGCATATATGGTATTTTTCAACCATTATTCAGCTAATATCATGAATAGACAATCAATCTTGCTAACGAACGATTGACGGCAAGGGTGCTTTGTGTATTAACCCGGCCCCTCAGGGATGATTAGTGTAAAATGAGGGGAATATATTATAAGTTTCAAATCTCAAATGATATCAATGTCATTTCTCAAACGTTATGAGTGTTTTTGATATTAACTCGGAACCTCATGAGTGGTCAGTGTACTTTTTCAAAAAAATAAGTTTTGTTTTAAAAAAATATAATTTATATTTTTGAATAAATCATTTTAATATAAATTCAATAACACCAAACACATGCATTCTTCATTCTTCTTCGTATTTCAAGGATCAAAATCTCATCTTCTCACAGATAATAAAGTTTTAGGATTAATTTTTTTGATTTTTTAATTGCTTTCTTTTTTTATTTATTTTTTTGTAATATTTTTTTTGACTATTCAATCATTTTATATTTTTTAGATCTTTTTTACGATAAATTTTTAAAATTGTAAGAATTTTTGTTAAAAATTGAAAAAAAAACAATAAAGGAAAAAAATCTTATTTGTCCAATAAAAATGATTTCCTTTTGTTGTTCGCGGCTTTCTTTTTAAAATTTGAACAAATTTCTTATAGTTTTAGGCTTTTCTTATAAAAAGGACCTAAAAAATATAAATTTTTTTTTATCACGCGATGAAAAAAGTTTACTAGGGACGGCAAAACTCAAAAAAAAATATAGCTAAAGCAATTAAAAAAACAAACCAACCAAACTGGGCTAGATGATGGTTTTGAGCTTGAAGATTAATTTTTCTCCGAATAAATGAAGGTGTATTGGAGGAGTAAATTGAATGATTGGTACACACTTAAAAGTGAGTGTACAAAACACACTCATTTTGCCCTCTCACAAAATAAGTGAACCCGTCTTATTTAAAATTTTTAAAAAAACGTAAAAACCCTAATTATGGCGAGTCCACTTGTTTTGTGAGAGAGAAAAAATGGATGTGCCCCCACAGTGGGTGTGTACCTATCACTATTGATCTTCAATACAAAGGTTATATCACGTGTGGTTGATGATATGGTATAATCAATCAATAATCTACAATATAAATAACAATTCATTTTAAATCTCAAACCTATCTCCCGCTATCTACGGTTAAAATCAATTTGAGTTAATCCAATGGTTGATATTTCATGTGAGATTATTTTTTTCCCTCCATAAACTATCGCTTCATTATTTTCAAATATGTTGACCCTGTTGTGCCCAAGGACTAGTCACCAGTCACATCTAACCATATCAACCACACACACAAAACAAGATTTACGTGGTTCGGCCAACAATGGCCTACCTCCCGAGAGGAACCATATTCACTATCTCTGAATGAATTACAATGAGTACAATAGAGGAACTCATCTCCACTCACCTCTCAGCACTCTCTCATCTATCACCATCTCAACTGTCCTCTCTCTGTCTCATAATACACAACCCTCTCTGCTCTCTGTGCTATTCAAAGCACCATAGGCAATCATACCCAAACACAACCCAGCCCCCTCTGCACACCAGCACAAGCTGTGTACTCTCAGAATCCCCCAAGGATTACATGTCTGCTCCGCCTCCTTCCTCTCTCTGACAACCTTCTCATTTATAGGCCTCAGAGCAGAGAAAGATGAGCTCAGCCATGACTCATACCTGCCCACCATTGGACTTCGAGGAAGGAGGTGGCCTCCATCTTGGACTTCTGCGCAGCCGCCGCAGCATATCGAAGAGCTGTCAGAGCATCTCTCTCTTCTTTTCTCCAATCTTTTTCTTTCTTTCCATTCCTTCGTCTCTGACTCTTTAATATGATTCACTATTCATATTGGCTTGACTTCCATTGGGTTGAGGCTTCTCTTGGTTGGCCTTCATGTGTGGGCCTTCAATGGGCGTTCTCCAATTGGGCTGGATCCCAACAGACCCCACATAAGTTATGATCCAATAGTCAAAAAATTTTAAGTGGGAATATTTACCCTGGGATTATTTTTTAGTGGGACCCACAAATAAAAAATACACATTTTTTCCTCTCTCATTTCTCCTAAAATAGCAAAAAAAATTCAAAATCATTATAGTTTCTAATTTGCTCTCTATTTTGTAGTAATATATCTCTCTGTATATGCATATAATTTATCTTTTATCTGACGTTTATATCTTATTTATTTTTCAGATTATAAAATTTTAACTACTACACCTAAGAGGTGGTCTTTTTATTTTTTATGTAGTGCCCGTGGGCACGGACAATTATTAGTAAATCTATAAATAGGACGAAAGAACCCCTGTAATGAATGTAACTAACTCGAAAAGTCAACAACTGTAATGTCAAATAGTGAGATTTATTATGCAAATGTGAGTTTATAATTGAATTGTGATACTAAATGACAAGTATCACCGTTGTAATTATTTTTTTTCCAGATTGGAGATTCTCTGGGCTGCTGACTAGGCCTGCTTGGGCCTTGAACTGATAAGCCTAGTTATCGAAGTGTCTGGGCTTTTCTCTAGATGCAGTGCTTGGGGAGTATTTCGGCTTTATTGCGTGCGCGTCAAAACAATCTACGACTCTTTTGTATTAGACGCATGGCCCAATCATTTTTGTATATGTGTGCTTTTATTTAATTATTTTGTGTTTTTTTTATTTTTAGTAAACTTTTGTTTTACTATTTATTCATAATTTTATATTTTATCATGTTTGTTTAACAAGAAAAATATAAAAATATAATTTTTTTGATATAATTTTGGGACAAAGTATATGAAAAAATATTATTACTTGAAAAAATAAATTTAATCAAAATTTTTATATTTCAACTTCCTATCAATAAGAGAAACAAAAAATAATAATAAAATTATCGGGAAAAAAACGTAAGAACTAATTTGAGTTAAATCACGGTTGCTTGTTGGTTTCGAATGATGATTAATGCACAATTTACATGGATAGTCGTGATATTTTCACATATTTTTATAGACGAATGCAAGGAAGGGGCATGGGTGGCCATTGCCTCTAATTTTTTTAAATTCTTTTTATATGTAAACGAGTTATGGGTAGATGAAAATTCATTTTATAGTTCACAAATTTATGAAATTTGTTTTTTTTGTTTACTAATTTTTGAAGTTTTCAATAGTATACGTGATATGATACCCACTATTTTACATATGAAAGAAAAAAATTACGAATGCATAAATAAATAAATAAATAAAATTGAACAAAAGATACCATTCATGCTTTGAGTTTGAATCTTTTGCGGTGACGCCAACCTTGAATGAATCAGAACCACTAATGAATGTTTTTGCATAAGTTTTTGTATTTTTTTTGTGTCGTTATACAGCTTTATTTAAAAAAATTATTTTTATCCCTTTTTCGTAGCCCCTACCAAAAAAATCAGCCTTCGTCCATTCATATTTCAATGCCCTCTCTCGTCTCTCATAAATATTTATACAATTTTCACACATATTTATTTATTTATTTTTGGATAATTTATTTCAATAATTTAAATTAGCTCACAAATTAAAACCAGTACTTATATACCAATAAATCAGCAACCAAAAAACACATTGGCAAATCAAATCATCTTCTCAACAATTATGGCACACTTTACTTAAAAAAGTCAAAAGTACTAATACACTAATCCCAATCAGACATTACTTATGATCTTGTGTAGAAAGACACCAACCCCTAAATAGAAAATATTAGCCCAAAATATATTCTTCGTGTCCCCCCTCGCGCCGCTCTCTTTTCTGCCCTCTCTTCCCCTCTCCCCCCCCCCTTCTCCCTCTGTGTTCCCCCTCTTTCTCCCCCTCGTTCCGACGGTCCCTCGTTCGTCCCCGCCTTTCCCCCCCCCCCCGTCGCTTCCTTTTCTTTTCCCCTCCGCCTCCCCCTTGGTCCCTAACCGTGCTTAATATGACCCTAATGTAAAATTGACTCATCAATATGCTAATGATTTGTGTATGAAGATTCAAGTAAAATAACATTTTTCTATCACTTGCACCGTTCAAAGAAAGTACTAAAAAAAATCAGATACTTATATTTTTTTATTGTTTCGTTAGCATAAAACTCGTGGATTCTTTTCACACTTAACATTTTTATTAATTTCTTCCTCAAAGCTTGTCCTACAATAGTTCGATATTTTGCAAAAATATTATTTTTCAACTACAATACTTGATTTTTCCTATATTTTTTCAGTCAATGTGCAAACCCAAAAAAATGAAGTTTTCATTTATTTTATTCACATTTTTTTTTCCATATCAATTACTTGACAAATAAGAAGGTTCCAAAGCCCTCACAGAAAGCGCCTATACGAAGGCCACAACCCATCAAAACCCACATCCAAATCCTTCCAAAACAGTCATGGTCTGAGAGCCAATATTCAAATCACAGATTGGGTCTAAATATTATTCTCCAAGCCCTCCTCTCTCCTCTTCTCTTCTCTTCATCTCTTCAGCACCATGTTGTGTCCTCCTCCGACTACAACAACCTGGTCTAACAAAAGGCTGTGCCGGGGAACCAGAAATTCCAGACCCATCTGGGGTTTTCAACCCAAACTCTCAAAACCTCTTCGATTCATGAAATCCCAATCCTCCCCGCCAATTCCAACAAAACCACCGCCGGCGACGGCCAATCAGCCGTCACCGGACTCTTTTTCCAGTGCAGGGGCGACGACCTCTTCAAGCTCCGATTGCCGCACCTGCGTGAGCAAAATCCCTGAAATGTCCCTAAACCTGCGATAACACAATCGCCGCGAGATTCAACTCACTGGGTTTTACCTGAGGTACGAGGTTGCCGGGTTCAAGCAGGTTCTCTGGGGACCGAGTTGCGTAAAAAGGTGGTGCGGGTCGACTCGTGGCGAGCGGGCCGGGTTCGGGGACGATTTTGGGGTGGCACTTGGGGACATAGTGAAGGGTATTGAGGGCAGTAAATGGGTTTTTTACACTTGGACTACGAGTCGTGTTTTGTGTTGGGTCAGTGCGAAGGGGACCTGGGAAGTGGTGATTGTGTTGCTTGTTGTGAAGAGTGCTGTTGATAGAGCCCAGAGCGAGTGTGGGGTACTCACTTTTCAGGCCAATTTATCTCCAGAATGGTATGTGAGTTATGCTTACTACCCCAATGGAGTACCCAGCAGCAGCAGCAAATCAGAATCAGGTAAGATATATATATCGGGATCGGGATCGGGATCGGGATCGGGGTCTCTCTCTCTCTCGTTTTGGTAGCGATTGCCAAGTGTTTAATGAAAAGCGTGTGTCGGTGTGTAGGAACAGGGCAAAATACGCGGAAGACAGTGGCTATAGTGGTGGGAGGAGCGGCGGGTTTGGGGCTTGGAATTGCGTGTTTGTTGGTGCTCAAAACAGCGTTTAAGAAGAAAGAAGGTAAGTATGGTGGTTGAGGTTAGTTTCCAAAATCACTACTCTGTTTTATGCTGCTGCTGCTCTTTTTTCCTTTTATTTATTTTTTAATTTTTAAGGTTTTTATTTTTTAAAGAATCAAGAATATACCTAAGGCTTTGTTTGGAACTTAGAGAAAGAAAGAAGAAAAAATTATTGAGAGAAATCAAACAGAAGTGTTTTTTTTTTTCCTTCTTATTTCCTTTTATGTTTCTTTACTTTCTCATTTTCTCTTTTTATTACTCCTAGTTTACCTTTTTATTTTAATTCATTTTGTCTTTGCAATCAAACAAAGAAATGTTATTTTTCTTCTCACTTCTTTTCTTTTTTATTGGCAAAGCCAAACAAGGAGAGATAACTTCCTTATTTTCTCGAGTTTGGAGTCTAGGCACAACGCTATGTTTCCCATTTCATATGAGAATTGTATGGGTCTTAGAAATGATTGAAACTTTCATTTTGTAGAGATCGTTGAGTATATAAAAAAACTCAGGTCTGATTATATATTAGGCTTTGTTTGGCATCAACATTTTTTAGTTTTTTTTCTGCCTTTTTGACTTAAAATAAATAAAAAAATCAATCAGAGTTGGCTTTTTTTGCTTTTCTGTTTTTACTTTTTTGCTTAATTTTAGCTAAAATAAAGCTACAAAAATAAAAAAGTTAAAATTCTTAGCATTTTTAATAGCAAGCTTAAAAAAACTTGGCTTTTAAGCATTACCAAACGGAGCCTTAGTAATCAACTTATTATGTCATATTTATACTTGCAG
>CM018915.1:8031329-8033829 GCA_009663005.1 Actinidia chinensis | reverse complement strand
TCCAAACCCATGATTATTCAATTCAATGATTTCACACATTCAAGGCTTCTATAAAAAGCGATAGTTCAACATTTTGAAACAACATACCTAGTTAAAACAACCTAGTCAACCTCCTTTCCCTTAAACCACATGACTTACACCCGTTCAACTTCCGGACTCATCACGTGGGCCTATGACATTCCCTCCGTCATTGTTGCCATATAGGACTTTAGTTTCGTCAACTTCCCGGACTTTCACCGGGGCTATGGACTTCCCCCGTATTATGCCATCTAGGAACTTAGTTCGTCAATTCCCGGGACTTCAACGTGGGCTATTGACATTCCCTCAGTATTGTCAACTTTCCGGACTTTCACCGAGGGCTATGACATTCCCTCCGTATTGTCAATTTCAGATTTCACGAGGCTATGACATTCCCTCCGTATTGTTGAACATCTGACTTAATTTGTCTAGTTTCATAGACTCTCATAAACTATACACCATTCAAAGGTTCATATTACACCCAAACTTATTTCTTCTCAACTTCTATTCAACAAATCACATTCATGGTATACATTAGCATCAACTTTACCCAATAATCCAATGCAACCAAACATAGTCAATACATACATATTTGAACAATGGGCCAATTTTGAATGCTTTACCACAAATAATTTTCCATAAATGTTTATGAATAATTTAATATGCAACAATTGTATCCTCAAATAACATACCTTTAAACAAGGAATTCTACTATTTCGAACTTTAAATTTTATTCATAGAATGAACCAATCCATAAAAAAATTTACATTTTCATGTAAGATTTCTCACTCAAAATGTGCCTCAATGGCATATACTGGCCATTAATATTAACCCAAAAACTAAACCCACAAGGAAAACCCCCTTACCCAAATCTATGAAAGCTCCAAAGAAATGGTTGGGAAGAGGAGACCCGAATTTCTCACGGCTACGATCTTGAATATTTTTAGCTCTACGGTAGCCCTCGCCGAGTTGACAACAATCTTCCAAAGCACTATAACCAACTCTCATCCTAGTTCACTGGATCAGCTTAAGTGAACTCTCTGGTTATAGCTTGAGAGAGAGAGAAGAAGAAGAGTGGAAAAAAAAGAGTGGCTCTCATTGAAGAGAGGAAAAAGTTTAGTGTAGATATTTTGAGGCTTAAGGCCTTGTTTGGCTTCTACCAATAACATCCAACTTTTGGAATCCAAATTAAACACCCACAACTCTCATCCAAACCCAATTCAAGTATATAAAACAATAACGATATAATTATATATAACACACGTGGCCTAACAACGTCATAAAAAAAAATTGTGGAACATACAACCTCCACCACTTAAAAAATTTCGTCCAGAAATAGATAAACGTACCGATGGTCAAAGATCCGGATACTTTGCACGGGCCTCAGACTCGAGCTCCCACGTAGCTCTTCCACGCATGATGAAGCCAAAAACCTTTCACCAATGGAATGGTTTTTCTCTAAGTACTTGATCCCGTGAGTCCAAAACCGAATTGGTCGCTCCTCATACGTGACCTCCTCGTTGATATTCAAGCTCCCAATCAAAAAACATGCGACAGGATCGGGCTATACTTTCGCCCACAAGAAATATGAAATACATTTACACATTGCCAAACCTTGGTGGCCCCAAAGCAAGACGATATGCTACCGCCTCTTTAACCGATCAAGGAAACCTCAACGGGCAATGAACCTTGGCGAAGCTTGCCGCTACGGCCCAAAACGCATCAATCCTTCTTGGGTGAAACCTTCAAGAATACAAGATCCCCCACATTAAACTCCAGTGACGTTTCCTCCGGTCGCGTAAACTCTTTTGACGACTCTGCGCCGTGAGTAAACGCTTCCAATCAAGACTACTTCTCAGTCGCATAACGAACCCAATCAGACTTGGCAAGTGGGCCTCCCAAACGTCGTCCAACAAAACGGGTGACCTACAACGGCCTACCGATAACGCCTCAAATGGTGCCATAACCAATAATTGCCTGATAAATATTATTGTACGCGGAATTCTACCAAATGTAGATGATCCTCCCATGATCCCCCAGCAAGTACACATGCCCGAAGCAATGTCCTCAAAATTTGAAGGTACGCTCAGCTGCCCGGTCAGTCGAGGATGAAAACGCCGTACTAGCCTCAATCTGAACCAAGAGCGGATTGCATCCCCTTCCAAAGAGCGATGTTAAAACGCGGATCTCTATCCGAAAGATAGATATCGGAACTCCGTGAAGGCGAACGATTTAACGAACATAAAATAACACCAAGATCCTCTGCCGAATTGACAGACGGATGGCAAGAAAATGCGCCGGATTTAGTCAAAACGGATCGACTATAACCCAGACGGGTCATGTCCTCTCAACGACCAGGCAAAACCGTAACAAAATCCATCGTGATGGCTCCCATTTCCACTATGTTTACAACCGTAACGGGGTAACAGTTCCTGCCGGTTTCTGGTGTTCGGCCTTCACTGGTTGACACGTAAACACTAGA
>CM018915.1:7988829-7993829 GCA_009663005.1 Actinidia chinensis | reverse complement strand
TGTGAAGCGCTTGTGGTTTTTGGGGAGGGGTGAGCCGAGAGAAGAGGAATGCAGGTGTTCTTGGTGTGATGGCGAGAGAAGTCAATGAGGAGAAGTTTTTTGTGTTGTAACCCATAAGGTTTTCGGAGAAATTATAGAGAGAATTTTTGGTAGGAGAAGCCAACATTGTGCAATATAGTGCGAAATGCTCCTGAGGCACTTGGCTTTTCTTGTGTAGGGTTTTGTGTATATAGAACTATGTATATGTATAAAATGCAAGTGTATGTTGAGCAAATAGTATAAACCCAATTTTTTGAAACGTCATTGCTTTTAAAATTTTTGTACCAACTCAATTACCCAAATTAGAAACAAACCCAGACTAGGACCTAGGTGACCTGAAAAAGAAGAAAGCAAAATGTCCGTTTTTACCTGGACCTACAAAAAGAATACCAAGAATCACACAATGGGAAACTCAACTTCCACACAATCTTTAATTTGTAAACAATACTCTTTTCTAGTTGATAATTGTACATTTTTTATGAATTTATACAAGTCCACCTATGGAATTGTAATTTTCAGAGCGCTTCTTCTTGTTCCTCTTCGTACGTGTCCAAATTTTCATTCTGCTACACGGAAAACAACTTTTAAGAGAGAGCGCACAGCAAAAATGAGTTATTATTTCATTCCCTATCCACTGTTTGCATGCTGTAGAATGGTGGACTTGTATAAATTCATGAAAAATATACAATTATCAACTAAAAAAGAGTATTGTTTACAAATTAAAGACTGTGTGGAAGTTGAGTTTGCCCATGTGTGGTTCCTGGTATTCTTTTTGCAGGTCCAGGTAAAAATGAACATTTTGCTTTCTTCTTTTTCAGTCACCTAGGTTCTAGTCTGGGTTTGTTTCTAATTTGGGTAATTGAGTTGTTACAAAAATTGCATGGTGGACGTTTCAAAAATTGGGTTTATGCTATTTGCTCAACATACACTTGCATTTTATACATAGTTCTATATATACAAAACCCTACACAAGAAAAGTCAAGCACCTCAGGAGCATTTCAACAAGCACTATACCTGCACAATGTTGGCTTCTCCTACCAAAACTTCTCTCTATAATTTCTCCAAAAACCTTATGGGTTACAACACAAAAAACTTCTCCTCGTCAACCTCTCTCGCCATCACCACCAAGAAAACTTGGCATTCTTCTTCTCTCACCCCAAAACCCCCATCAATTTCACATAGATTTCACTTGTTTTTCATGTTCATCTAACTTGTTTTCTTCCCAAGATCCTTGGCTAAGAGTTGGCTCAAAATTACGAGGATGGAGTAGAAAAACCCAGATGGGATTACCTGAAGGTATTTGTCAAAACCCTAATTATTTTCTTTGTTATGTTTTTATTTATTTATTTATCAAATTTCTATGGGGAAATGAATATAATTTTTAATTATTGGATATGGGGCTGTATGAAATAACAGTTGGAACAAAATTAGAGGCCCCAAAGGTCTTGCCATTGCAAGATTTGTGGTCATGCAACAAATGTTTGCCTCAAGTCTCTAAAAAATCTATTTCAATGTTTCCTAGAGAAATCTCCAAAGAAGCATCAAATACTTGAACTGAAATTAAAAAAGAAAGACATACACTAATATAATATTTTGCCTATTGGATGCCCGTGGTTTGATCCACTTGAAGACGCTCGCGCTCTAAAAGGTCAATCCAATTTGATGCTCTTGATTATTGTTCTCCAAGAGATGAACATAGGTCGATATTATGAATAACGCAGAACATAAAGATCAAGTCAATGTCCCTCAAATGGTGATGTGGCAGTTGCTCTACCCAATTATTGAAATTCGGCTAATAGATTCAAAATCTCCCACCATGTTTGGTGGAAAAGCTAGTTGTTCTTTTCTTTGTGGTTGTTAGGAGATCAAAGCGATTTGTTTCCTTTCAGGTTGATTTTATTTTATTTTATATTATATCGTTCTCTCTCGGATTGTGTGAGTCATGTTTAAGCTAATTTTGTGTTGTTTATTAACGTGTTTTGTGTAGTCTCTAAAATTATTCCCGCTCCTGTAGGTTTTGAGCCTATGTTTATATCTTCTTTTTTAGTAATAAAATCTTAACAAAAAAGAATGTTATCAAAGCAGAAAGCATCTTAACAAAAAAGAATGTTATCAAAGCAGGAAGCATTGTTTACCTTTTCTATCCATCCTCAATAATAGTGATTATTCCATTACAAGTTTTTTGGTACGTATCCTTGCTCTGTTTGATAATCATGCATTTATGTGTATAATACTATAAGTAAGCTTGTTGAATTTTGCAGTTACTTGTCTTGGTCTCTTGCATTCATGTGAAACCAGATGTCGTATGCCCATGGAAAATCACTGAATATGACTCTAAGAGCAGGGAATTTATTATAGAGGGGAGGAGAGTATTAATGAAACACCACGCTGAAGCTCAAGCCACACAACTCTAATACATGGCATACTGCTACGGTGCTTTCTATAGCACCAGTAAGTATAATTATTTTTTTCGGTTAATTTCTCTGTACAAATGATTTACTTTTTAACCATGTTAAATTTGATAAAAAAGGTGTTGGGAGGCAAACTCAATTATTCTTAACTGTTCAAGAATATTTATATTTTATGCTGGACTGATTTGATGACACGTTACTACCCTTGTTTCACAAAACTTATGGCTATATGGGTAAGAAAATTATCCATCAGGATTTATTTATTGCGGTTTAATACATATCTAATTCCTCCTCTTTTTAAGGAATTCATTTTGAAATTTCTCTTTTTCCATTCGTGCCGATCTCAAAAGGCTAGATAACATTTTTGTGGGTGATAAATTTGTGCATAACATATTGCGCACATGGGATCAAAATTGTATCAATCTTAAAGGCTGGACATAAAACATGACATGTGTTCTAGTAGTTAACAAATCACCTGCCATTCTCAATTGTTTTACTGTGTGAACTGTGAAGACATTCAGAATCTTGAGTTTTGTCAAGCACCCAATTAAATTTGGGTAGAGATTTTAGCTGACTTGAGTATGCATCCAACTTACTCATATTCAGCAATCTCGTTGTTAGAAATAGGGAATCTACATTTTTTCTCGTACAAAATATGTTGCCCTGATTATAACATTTTAAATTTTGAACTCTACAACAAATGTATGTTGATATTTTACCACTTGATTGAGTTAAAAAGACTTCTTATATTGATGATCAACATTACAAATTTAAGGTATGACGACAATGCAATTTGTAACTCTATTGATTTCCGTTATCAAATGTGAATTGATTTGTTTAGGCAGATGTAACTAATAAATCGGATATGTTTAGGCAGATGTAACTAGTGATTTCCATTCGTGCCGATCTTAAAAGGCTAGATAACATTTTTTTGGGTGACAAATTTGTAACATTTTTTTGGGTGACAAATTTGTGCAGAATATATTACGCACGTCAAAATTGTATCTCAAAGGTTGAACATAAAACATGACGTGTTCTGGTAGTTAACAAACCACCGCGATTCTCAATAGTCTTACTGTGAAGACATTCAAAACCTTGAGTTTTGCCAAACAACCAATTGAATTTGGGTTGGGATTTTAGCTGCTTGAGTGTGCGGCCAACATGTTAATATTTCAAGGCGATTGGACAATGTTTAATTGTTGATTATCATCTAATGGGTTCATTATCGCTACCAATCATCACCTTATGTAACACGTTTTTCTAACATGTCGAAAAACATAAGAATTGATGGTTTCCACTCTTAAAAACTCATTAGTTTAGGCTAATTAACCTTAATTTTTAAAATGGGAACACAAGTGTTGCCACATTGAATAAATCTTAGATTGTGGCAGCCATTGAATCATGCAGAAGCTCCAAATCAGCTATTGAATACACCAAATAATCATTTACTAACCCACTAAGTCATAACCCAATTCATTCACAATATCCCTTTACATATACATAGAGATATATATACATATATTAACATAATTCTAATCCCCAAACAAAGCAGTTCATATCAACCCAAAAATAACAATTGAATAAAAAAAAATCAAAGCTTTATTTCACAATCAAAGAATTAATATTAAACCTCATTGGAAATTATATTCTTCCAATCTGATATCAAATCTCTCCTGTTGAGTGCTTCCTTCTTCTTTCTATCTCTTCTCGATTTTCTTCGATTTCCCCCCGCCTCTCCTCTCGGGGTTGTCTGCCCGATTGCGCAAAAAAAATTTCTAATTCCACTTTTCCTCCCCCCATGGTTTAAATAAATAAACTCTAACAGGATTCTTATATATCTCAATGACAATTTGTGACCCTCCAATAATATCTTATTATGTTTTTTGTTAATAAAATAAAGCACGAGTCTCACATACACTATCTACGATTTTGTTCAAACTAGCAATACTTTTCAAATTTATTGTAGTTTCTAATTTGTTCTCCATTTTGTAGCAAAAATTGACTTTTATATCTTCTCTATTTTTTGCTGTTGGAATCTTTTCTCCTCCCCCGGTCTTCCCTAAGCGCCGCCGTTTATTCGCCCTTCCGTAAGCGCTCCATCTCCGTTATCTCTCGTCGAGGATCTGAACCCATATTTGAGGGACGTGAGGGGATTGAGTTTTCCGGATGGCGATATTCAAATTTTTCCTGGATAAAATTCAGGTAAATTAGGACGATTGTTTTTACGAGTTCAATTGCAAAGTTTGTTACAGGTTGTGAACTCTCTTTTATTTTACAAAACTTGTCATAATTGCTTGTACATCACGATAGTTTTTTCTGTTTGTGTATTTCAGTGAATGTTATGTAGTCCCTATTTGTTTTGCTGAATGGGTTCGTTTTAAAATGGACGATGTGCCTCCGTTGTGGCTGCCTACGAGAACTGTGGGAGGCAGTTATTGTGCCCGCTAGCTTACTTTGGGTGGGACATTTGATCAAATGGGTGGCTTGCACGATATATTTCTACAATTGCAAAGAGCAAAGTCTGGAGATTGTTGAAGAGAACGTGGAAGC
>CM018915.1:7958829-7961329 GCA_009663005.1 Actinidia chinensis | reverse complement strand
TATCAGAGCCGACCCGACCCATTTATCTGCTTACACCAAGCCCCCGAGTGGTGGAAGTAGGCCAGGATGACCGGCCTTGACGAGGGTGTCATGACTGTGTGGGGAGTGTGTCCACGGGGCACTCAATTCCACATCGGATAGGGAAGGAGAGGTTTTGTGCATATAAAGAAAAACGGAGGGGCCCCCTCCCCCTTTGACCATGTTTTTAGGGGTGAGTTTTTGCCCCTCCGTGTCAAGAGCATCCACAATTGATGATTCTTCAAGAAGAATTAATGATTTTTAAATGGACTCAGGTGTCCAATTTTGTATTACAGTGGTAATTCAAACATTTTGAGTTAATTTTGATAGTACAAATCGTTTATATTGTAAATTTCATCAAGGAATTTAATACTGCAAAAAATCACGTTAATCGGATGAAAATCAAATAATCGATCAATATTAATTTATATAAAAATAAAGTAGTATAATCATGTGTGACACATTTTTTTATTAAGTTATAAAACAGTACTTAACGGATATTAATTTATATTTGATCAAAATAATTTTTTACAGTATTAATTTTCATGATGACTACAATATGAATGACTTGAATCATCAAAATGGGTTCAAAATACTTGAACTGCACCTCTGCAGTCCAAAAATCTAAGAATTTAATACTGCAAAAAATCACGTTAATCGGATAAAAATCAATAGTCGATCAATATTAATTTATATAAAAATAAATGAATATAATCTTGTGTGACACATTTTTTTATTAAGTTATAAAACAGTACTGAACGATATTAATTTGTATTCCTCCCAGATTGACACTTTCAAACGATCCATGGCTGCTTTGCTCAGACATGAGAAGATCGATCAGTTTCAGAAGATCGATAGCTACAGTTTGCACCACCAGAACTTTTTCAGGTAGGCTTTTATACTTCTACACAGATACATTCTCAATTTAAACAAGGAGAAGTGATTACTTTACAGCAACTACAAGCAAAGTATTGTTCCCCAGGAATGGCTTAGTCCACTCTTCCCAATCATAATTGGAGAGTGGTTGGGTTCGGAAAACGTTTCCATATTTAAAAAGTAGAAAACATTTCTGCCAAAATCAGCTCAGTTCCGTCGAGCATGGTGAACATGTTCATTTATTTTATAGTTTCAATCATATTAAACATCAGAAAATGTTTCAATGGGAGAAACAGAGGCCAACAGAAACAAAATGAAAGATCAAATGGGTAAGGTGTTGGGTCAAGTCCCACAAAAAGATGGGTACTCCATTCCAGCAGAAAAATGTAAATATAAGTGAAAAGTCATAGAAACAAGTACAAATTATTTCTTCACTTGTTTAAACCAAGATTTGACAAACAGGAAAAACAAATCACCTGCCTGATTCCTAGAACAGGTGACAGGAGTAGTCTCAGAATTATACAATAGTCTTTGAAGAATGACCCTCAAAATGTTTCTTTCTTTCCTCCTTTGTTGCAGCAAAACAGGCGTTCTCTCAAAACCTACGGTAAAAATCGAGAGCCCATTCAATAACACAAAAATGGAGTTCCAATTATCTATGAATTGATCACAGATCTAAGACATTATCCAAACCATATTATTTTAAATAACATAATATTCTCTCTCTTGCAATTTTGTGGTAAAAAGAAATGCAGGTATACGTACCTATTTCAAAGCTTCCAGATGGGTGTCAGTTTTGGAAAACATATTCAAAATTAGAGAAACAAAGAACCTTATGGCCATGCCTCTGGAGATACTTTTTCGCTGACAGTAGAGCCATATTGTGGCCTGAAACTATCTCCAAAATAGGTATGAGAAAGCCTGAATTCAAGCAAACAATGGCTAGCACTTCATAATGTCCCAAATCACTCATCAATTTGAGGTGACGATGAGAATCCTCAGAAACTCGAAATGGAACCAACAATTGAGATCCCATTTTAGCTGAAAGTAAAGTACAAGCATCAATTTGGATAACAAAAAGACACTTCCAACAAAACAAGTTCAGGGGGAAAAATTATTTGATAACGAATAAGACCTTTTAAAACAAAAAGAAAAAGAAAAAGCCTACTATATTATGAAGGACTATGTTAAAGTTCAGCAAGAACCATGAACCCCACAAATTTCGTGAGTTCAGTGCAAATTACAAGTTGAAAGAGAGAGTTAACATACAAATCACCTAGCTGTGGCACAAGATAGCACCCAAGAAATCCAGTACCTCCGAAACAGTAGCGACAATGCCACTGCCAAGGAGCACTATTTCAAACTAAATACCAGTCCAATTTAAGTTTACAGGCAGATAGTATTGAACTTTTTTTCTGACAAGTGGTATAAAACTTCCTGGTACCCCAGCTATATTTACTGTGAATATTGACTGAAAACTTCAATTATAACTCATCGAATAGGCACAAAATTATTTATGAGAAAGCAAAGGATTTGGCAAGGAAAAAGGAAAAAGGAAAAAGGAAAAAGGAAAAAGGAAAAAGGAAAATTGTTCCTCTTAAAACAA
>CM018915.1:7938829-7941329 GCA_009663005.1 Actinidia chinensis | reverse complement strand
ATATCAGAAAATTAAATACTAGAATTAAAAACTGCAGCAGCTGAATAGAGCCGTTCAGTTTTATGATAAAACAATTAAGAAAAGGAAATGATCCTTACTTATTATAATTCTTCTCCTGATTATATGTGGAGGCTTTTCCATTGGCTTGATATGGAAGACAAGCTAAAAGCTGGGAATTAATGTATAACTCAAATAATAAAGCATATTGGCTTTGTTATGTTTTTCTTATGATTAATGAAAAACAAAGAAAACAAATTAATATTATTCTAGAGAAGAGATCTCTTGACAAAGAATATTTTAGATTGGTGTAAAACCTATATTACTGTTATTGATTTTAATGATGATTCATTTATTCAGGCTCCGATAACTGTGGTAGTACTCGAAGGTAAAAATTGCTGATCTAAAAGCTCCATTAGCCAAATTATATGTGTTTGCATGGTTAAATCTTTTGCAGATGGCTAATCGAGGAAATGGACATATCCCCTCCCCATAAGGGTACTTTTCTGGAAGAATATCTTCTCTCCTATAATGTATGATGAGGGTTTAACTATGTTACTACCTAAGCAATTTTTCAAGAGGGGTGGCATCCTTGGTTTCATCACATCCTCCCCACCAGAAACAAAGCAAGCAGAAGAATCCTAATAATAGGATAAACAGAACTTCTAATAAGGAGACTTTGCGCAATATTGTGCTAAAACCGAGAATGATGAATATATCTCGAAAAATTTATCCAGTTATATCTGCTATTTGAGGCAGGATATTACCATCTGATTGATATCCTTGGCAATTTAGAGCCAAGGATCTTAGTCCATTCAAATGGATTCAATCATGCAGGAAAACCTCGAATTTATTTTGAAATATCCTGGATCAAACTGAAAGTATGGAAATCACCTACCAGGGAAATCCTAAAGATAATGCAAGTTCTATATATTATAGTAAATGCATTTCAGAAAATTATTAAACCAGGACGTTGGGGTCCTTGATCTTTCTGCCTCAAAGGCTGATAATTGAGAAGTCTATCAGATTTCATTATTGGGATTCCTATAAGGGATTCTGTTGAGGTTTTCATTATCAAAACCAAAAATTAAAACATTCTTGGTTTTTGAAATTAATGTTCTAGGAAATGACATCCGGAGGATCCCTATTGGTTCTATGATTGGTGGCTTTACTTATGGGCCTGTGGTAGAAATTCTACCTTCTAACTATTTTAGAAGCTTTTCACAGATGGGAAAAATGGCATCCCCAAATTAGAGGAAGAATGAGATTACCATATAATTATAATATGGTTTTATCTTTATTGGAGTTTCATTGTATCCCTTGGATATGGAGATGGGATCTTTCATCAAAGGGGAAAGATGAATTAATTAATGCTATTTCTCTTTACAGAACATTATTGGGCTCAAATGGTGGTCCAAACTGAGGGTTTTTTTTAAATAGTTAAAGGCTCTTTAATTAATTCCTAACGCGGATGATATTTCTCCCAGTACATTGAATAGCCACGGAATATCTTCCTTTGTTACCTCAATCACATTGGGATCCATTGAAATTTTTGAAAGCCAAATAAAAAGGTCATTTCCTAATATTTCTGAGGCGGAGCTTATGGCTAAGTGCTTGGAATATTTTCAGAATCAATTCTATCTTCCTTTCAAAAAGAAGATCTTCATGGGCAATGGCAGCGAGACAATTGAGGTGTTAGCCTGGTGAAGGTCAAGAGCCTGAGATGAAGATATCCCTTAGAAGATATGGAATCCCAAGATGGACAGCTGCCAATTTCATGGCATCTTTAGATAAATTGAAGAAAATTGCACTAAGCAAGTGTCGGTAACAGCCATATTTTGGCTGTTTTTTGAAAAAGATCCTTACCTTTTACACTGTTTTTTGTCGCAGCCATCACTCACTACTTCTATTTTGAGGAAAATCTGGCTTGATTTTTTATCAAAAGAATCTAATATTAAGTGTCGCTGGGGCCCCAATGTACCCGACTTAATTATTTTCTTTCTATATAAGGGACTGCCTTCCCTGGATGTAAGGCAGACTAAGTTTAAGTATCTTCTCTCTCTACTTTTGTAATCTCTCATTCTCCCTTGTAATAATATTCTGTTAAATAAATAAATAAATATTAGTGTTTAAAAGCTTCCGCCCCTGTTGTGGTATCAAACATCATACTAATTAAAACAACAATAATATCTGAATATCTTGTTAGTTTTCAGTATAATTATAAAATAATCCCTATTGCCAAGTCAGCGTACAGTGAAAAAATAATATTAAATTAAAAAAATATTTACTAAGTTAAACTTTCTCATCAATTTGTAATACTAGTTTACATTTTCCACTGAATTGAAATTGCCCCGAATAAGAAAGCATATAAATCATACAATAATAGTTTGATTATAAATATTTAAAAGTAGAAAAGCAAAAAGTTTGGTACTAATCAGGAGCATATAGCATATAAATCATATAACAATAGCACGCTAGTGATTTTCACACTTTTTTTATTAAT
>CM018915.1:7893829-7898829 GCA_009663005.1 Actinidia chinensis | reverse complement strand
TTCTATAACAAGTTCGGCAGGATTTCTGCACCAGGGCACGATCGAGATGTAACGGTCGGATCCCAACGGCATGTCAGGGACTGATAACTTGTACGGCGAAGTTTTCTCTGACCCCCAGCCTTGATTGAGATGCCAACGACGTGATAGATTAGCTATCAACTATACTTTAGGGGTATAATTGAGTCAGCTGACAACTCACTAACACAGCAGTCAGAGCATCCCGACACACTCCAAGCTGTAGTTGGCACGTCCAATCACACGCCGAACTATGCTATAAACAGCCTTGCCATTTTTTTCTCAAGGTATACAACTTCTGCTATCTTTTAGTTAAAACTCTCTCTCTTTAAATACTTTCGGTCACTGACTTTATTATAGAATAGCCGTTTTTGAAACAACTCTAGAGTCCGTTCTCATTGTATTCAGTATTCACACACACAAAAATATATGTGTGTATTTTAACTAGAGGTGGAAACCGTGATGCGCGTGCAAAATAAATTGTAAGAAAAATTAATGGACGAAAGAAGAGGGAGCTTGGGGTGACGGTGTTAAAAAATATTATTAAAAAATTGTGAATCAATGAGGAGAGGTTTTGGAATGAGAATCGAAGAGAAGAGAAAGGCAACTACTGAGATAATTTGGGTTTATGTAATTGCCTTTTTATTTATATCTTTTTTACCCTTATAGTTATTTAAGAAATACATAAAAGTATATGTAAAATTTAGTCTCTAGTTAAACAATTTAGGAAAATCACAAATTGCGAAACAACTTCAAAATGATGTTTAAACCAAATTGATATGTTGACTTTTAATAATAGTATAAATATCACATACAAATGGAGTTTCTAAATTAATATCACAACAAAAATTCACATAATAAATTCTAAATACAAATGAAGTTTGTCAATTAATATCACACACACAATTCAAACATTGCTTGTCTTTTAATTAAAAATCCTCCAGTATACTCATAAAAATTCTCAATATATCCACCTTCTTTTTCTTTCTCATCTTGTATTCAAAAATTATAGATAGCACTGCCACTGCTGCCGTCGGATCCACCTCCACCTCGATCCATCACCGTCTCATCCTCTGATTTATCTCCTTCCTCCATCGATTTTTTATTTTCCTTCCTCACTATTGTAGTGGTTGCTATCACTCACTACATCCACAATCATCCATTTTCACTATTTATGGTCGCCAAAAACACCATCCAACCCCTTTCCAACTCGTCGCCTTCGCACCAAGAATAATTTAAGATTATGATATTATAGGCTGGTGGACATTGTGTACTTCCTAGATGAATGTAGGAGATCTTTTTATTATAATTCTTGTAATTATTATTTACCAATTAAACAATTAAAAAAGGGACAATCTATGACTTGTTTTTGCAAATTTAAATACTCTAGACATCATGCTAATAAGCGTCCAACAGTCAATGATTAAGGAACAAATCATACTAGAAAAATTATATTTCAACACATATTTTGTACTTTTCACTACACTTTTACACATTTCAAAACACTTTTAATTACCGCATAATATTCAATGGATTGGGAGTTAACCATACACATTTTCATAACCAAAGATTTTAACTTTAGTTAATTATAAGTACTTCATCCTTATTGATTTTTGTACCATTATTTCTATTTTGGGATGTCCCAAAATATATGCCCGCTTTCATAGTCAATACAAAAAAATATGCAATTTTATCTCTTTATCATTTATTTTTTTAATTTTCCATTCAAAGCAAAAAGTCAAAAGCTATAATTACAGAAATAAAACGAGAAAGTCCTTACAAATTAAATATAATAATTATATTTTTTTTAAAAATAAATTTCAAAAAAGGATTAACATATGGAAAGGAGAAGGCACATTTTTTCAATATGAGAAAACCCTCCGAGGTTGCACATGCAGATTGTAGTCTGCTATTAATTTATTTATTGAAAACTGTCCCATTTTGCATTTTAATCATCTGTTGCGTGATTTTTCACACTCATTTTCTGGTTACTTTGCTGCTAAGATTCTCGAAGCAGAAAGTTATGGGGATTGGCGCTGAGTCGCTGACCAAGTTGCAAAGATTAGGATAACCCGCCCAAATCCTAACTAACGGGTTTTGAAAACATATCCCATACACCGTCTCGAATCTAGTTTTTGCTGCCCTAACTCTTCCTATTAGGAGCGGGTTGAGAGCAAGTTGCCGGATTATGCTACTACATTGTCACGTCTAATATAACCCAGTTTAGTGTGAGTGGTAGTCACTTGATCACCAATGGCCTCGTAAACTTAGAGTTCGAATATCATCAGTATAATATCAATTTTTGTTTGGGCTAGTTTATGTCAGACTTTTTCCCGACTTTAAATGGTCTCCTGAATTAATCAGACAGGTGAACCCAAAAAAAAGATATAAGTCATCAAAAAAAAACATGTACCACAACACCATGAGAAAAAATAATTTTTGAATTAAAATTGTACTTCATATAACCTTTCAATCGCTATTATATGCTTGTCAAAAATAAAAATAATTTTTGAATTGCAGTTGGTAAGTAATTAACATAACTAGTAAAAATTGATTCAACATATAGTAAATGCACTCAATCTTATGTCAATAGTTATAACAGACAACTAGTAAAAATGACGCTAATGTAATATAAGCATTAGTCAATATAATATGTAAGTACATAGTCTTTCTTTTTTTTTTTAACTAAAAACAAAATGTTACCATAGATAAAATTTGTCATACAAGTTATACAACTATTAATTAGGATAGATGGGTAAATTGGCATTTATATCACTATTCATGTATCAAAATTTGAGCGGTTGCGCATTTAACTATCAACAATCTTAATGATTGAAAATATTTTTTTTCGAAAAGTGATAAGTATTTCTCAAAAATCATTAACTTTGGTTTAATTAGATGGTAGTTTTTGCCATATAATATAGTAGTTAGGGTAGACAAATATATTGATAAGATGGTATGATTACACGGTTGATATTAAGATGCATATCTGATGGCATAATTTACATGTGCCGAAGGCACTCTTAGCTGAACTATGCACTCACAAGTCACACGATCAAACAGTCGTGGTAAGAAGGCTCAAGCATGAGAATAAGTTGATGAAGTGAAGGCTCGAGAAATGTCATCTAATTTTAAAAAAAAAATCACTAAAGAACGAGAAAAAACTATTTTTAGAAGTTTTTTGGGATAAAAATAATTTTTTTTGTCTTTAGTGATTTTTTTTTTTGAATTAGATGAAATTTTCATATTCTCGGACACTTCTCGTCAAGAGGAATCGGAAAAGCATAATTTTTGATCAAACGGTGAAAAAAATTAACTATAGACAAAAAAACTCAAAAATCAAGAAACAAAAAAACCCAAAAAATCCATAACCCCAAATTGGCTTAAGTAGATTATTTTTTTCTATGCATTCTTATTAATGCAGAGGGACACTGTAACAAATCCGTTAACATAAGTTACTCTTTAAGTGCTCATAATCTAAATATACTTAAAAATAAACTATTTATCAATTATTTTAAAAAAATAAAGAATGTTTATTAATCTTAATGGGTGTATTGAGAAAAATTGAAAATTTTAATCAAATGGTAAGTTTGTTATTTTTGTACAAAAATGAATTTTAGAATAAATATTAACATTACTTTCAAAAATAAGGGAGATTAGTGAAATTTATTGTTCATTTAATTACTTATTTTGTGTAGTTGTGCGTACGTAGACCATTCATTAAAAATCAAATCAATATGCTAGCTAATTTATCACGTTTATCTGCAAATGATATATTTTTATTTTCTAAGAGAAACATAAATACGATCACACGAAAATTATTTATTTTCATCTCATTTTTTGGGGTGGAAACACATTTGAGAATACTTTTGGCAATATTTAGGAGTTCATTCGGGGGTTCTGCAGTGCTCTAAAGCACTACAATCATGTAAAGCTCTCTTTACAGCTTTATCACTGGTCCATCTTCATAATCTGAATTGTTCATTTTGTAGAGTTTATTGAGCATACAACGTATGCAAAAATCAAATCGATCGGACTATAATGACATTTGTTTTATAGTGTATTCAAAAAATTATATTTGTCATTCATTTGTTTAAGAACAAATGCAGCAAAATCTTATGACTACTGAAATTCGAACGATTTTTTTCATTAATGATCAATTCAATTACCCTAAAAAATTATTCATCTTATTCATTACTTGCTGCCATGGAAGATCTTTTTGAATATTATCAATTGGCTGCTCAGAGGAATTTAATGTTAGGGTCCCTTCATATTATCAATATTTCATCTAGGTGCTCATCCCTGCAAATATCAATGTGGAATGTACCCATTTTTTTCACATGCCCACAATTGTCACATATTGTCATGATCTTGTTTCATCTATGGCCAAGCTAGCATCCAATGCAAACTACAGAACCATTTTTGGTCCGTCCTTTACAAAGTATGTCAATCATAAAATAAAAATAAAAAAATAGATTGATCGGTTATTGATAGTTATCTGATCGAATTACATTTGTAGTTAAAAAAATGGACGATCATTAAATAGTCTTATATTCGCGAGAGAAACAAATGGTTTGGATCTTAAGGACTCTTTCGACTTTTTTTAATTTTTTTTGATTTTTCAATGTTTAATTTCAATTTTTTGATTTTTTTTGATTTTTTTGTTGATTTTTAAACATTTTTGCTTATAATTTTCAGTCTTATATTAATTTTTGGATTTTAAATGATATGGGCTGTATGTTTAATAAGCAAAGCCAAATCCTGTTGAATTGGAAAGGGGCTAAAGAGCTGTTAAAATAAACAGTTCCTCGACTCGATTCGTCTTTGACCTATTAACAAGCGTGTCTGAATCGGTTTATTCACCTAAACAAATTAAATTTTAATAATATTGAAGTTCACTAAATTTTCAAAACAAACCTTAGATACTCAATTACTCAACTTGAGAAGCACATACGTATAGAAAAAAACTATGAACAAGTATTGGA
>CM018915.1:7881329-7883829 GCA_009663005.1 Actinidia chinensis | reverse complement strand
AATCGAATGGTGTAATTCTTGTACCAGGAGAGTAAGTATCGAAAGTAATCGAGTCCCTCCTTTGTCTATCGCCTTTACTACAAGTCTCGCCTTAAATGCTTATCATACCATCAGCTTTTAACTTTCCTTGTTAAAATCCACTTATATTCAAGTGTTGATGTCCAGGAGGGAGCTCCACCATTCCCAAATGTGATTTTGGAGAATTGTTCATTTTACTATTTAACCGCTTCTTTCCATTGAGTGCCTCTGGACAGACATCACTTCTTTAAAGCTTTTGCGGCTCACTTTCCATAAGATAAGTTATGAAATCGACACAAAGCCTTAGTAGTTTTCTCTTTTACTTTGTCTTATTATTTTCCTCTTTCGGTGATGTGTTTGAATTCACTATCTCCTCATTAGATTTTTTGATGATTCCATTTCTCGTCTTCTTTTGTAAGGGAATACATTCAAGAAATATGCATTTCTGGACTCTATGATAGTATTCTCATGTATATCTATAATTTCAGATTTTTGTATCTCAAAATCTATATGCACTACTATTTGTGTGCATATCCATAAATACCAAATCTACCGTTTTTAGGCCAATCTAACTTCTTAGAGCAGGTACAATAACCTTAGCAGAACACCCCACACTTGTTAGTATTGGAAGGAGGCTCGCGTCCTGTCCATAACTCATAGGGAGTCCTTATCCAATTCGTGTGGGTAAATCTATTTAGAATATGATTAGCGGTTAAAACCGCTTCCCCCCCAGTTATGTGGAAGTCCAGAATTTATCAATAAAGGCATTCTCATTTCTTTTAAAGTTCTAGTTTTCCTTTCGGCAATTCCATTGGGGATTGAGGAGAATATGTGCAGTCTTTGTGATAATACCATGTTCTGCACATCATTCTTTAAATGTTGACCATTTACACCTCTTCACTTCTTATAACTTTAATCTTTTTGCTTAATTGATTGTCCACTTCGCGTTTGAAAACTTTAAAATTTTTCAATAGCCGATCTTTACTTCGCATTAAGTAAAGAAACAAAATCAGTACAATCATCAATAAAGTTATAAAATTCTTTTAACCGCCTCTGTTTTGTACTATTTTAAATCCACACATCTTTGTGAATAACTCCAAAGGTTCTGCGACCTTTCTATAGAAGGAAAAGAAGTATTTACTTAATTTCGCTTCTATACATAATGGCATTTCTCATTATTTTTCAAAATTATTTGGCAAATAAGTTAATTGACAAGTTTTCCGCAATGATTCCATATTCCACATGTCCCAATCTATTATGCCACACATCAACTCACCAATGTAACAAAAGAATCGGAATTTTTATTTATATCATTGTAGTTGGTACCAAACGTTATTCATTCATTTAACAATCATCAGAAAGGTTAATCCCTTTCCGATGTACACTCCTTCTTAACGAGGAACAACTTGGCAGACTCAATACAAGTTTGAAGCCATTTTTTGCTCAACATGACCCCGAACCAAATTCTTCTAATATCAGGTACATGGAAGTATAAACATTGTTTTAGAATCCGTTCTTTGCCAGAGGGTCATCTTCAGAATACTCTTTCCATGGCCGTCACTTTGGAATAGCAGAATTTCCCAAAGATTTGTTCTCCATTACATTTTCATGATCAGTGGTGAACAGATTCTCTCGAACCTCAGCGGGTTTTGCTCCAGTATCTACCCACCATTTTTTGGGAGTACTTCCAACAAAATTTACTTCAGAAATAACCGCCATAGGTTCATTTCTAAAATATCTCGCAGAAAGTTGCTCCAATTCATTCATATTGGCTTGTGCAACTTCCTCTTCCTTTTGTTGCCTTGGGATACTTGCGTAGGGCGACTCCTACAATCCTTGGGCCGATGACCAGGTTGGTGACACACGTAGCAATTTCCCATAAGCTTCTTTGGATCATTCCCTTTAGAGGTTTACCTTTGCTTCCGCTTCTTATTCTGATTTTGTCCTCTTGGCCACATGCTCCACCACATTAAGCCCCTTACTCCATCTTGTTGGCCAACTCGCCTTCCTGACTGACGGTTGGCTTCTTCAATCCGCAGTCTGACAATGATGTATTCAACCCCACTCTTGCGCTTTTGTTTGAGGTATTTCTTGAAATCTCTCCACAGTGGTGGTAACTTTCATCAAGAGCAGCCACTTGGAATGATGCACTCAAGGCCATCCCGTCAGCACGATCTCATGCAAGATAAGTTGGAATTCTTGCACTTGACTCATGTTAGTCCTGGGCATCGGTCCTCTTGAATTCAAAAAGCTCCCCACCACGAACTTCTTGGTTCCGGCATCCTCGTCTTGTACTTCTGTCAAAAAATCTCAAAAGTTTCTTGGCAGTAGGAATGGTACAATACACGTTGTATATGTATGTTCAAACCATTCAAGATGGTATTTCTTCAGAGGAAGTCCATCCTTCCATGCTTCCACCTGGCCAAGTTTAGACAATCAGTCTCTCCTTCCTCCAACTCCGGGATGTCTTCGCGCAAGTATG
>CM018915.1:7611329-7613829 GCA_009663005.1 Actinidia chinensis | reverse complement strand
TCTAAAATTTGTTTTGCATCTTTTACTTTTAATTGTATTAATTAACTCTTTACACTTAAGTTCAAATGCCAATGTAATCTTGCCGTCCAAATTTTGTTCAATTAAGGACCCCATGTCTTCTTTTTGTTATTTAGGCCCAGTTTGAGATAAATGTTTTTTTGCTTTCTTGGTTTTCGACTTTTTTTTGTGTTTAGTAAACTAGTTTTTCCGTTTAACCAAAATTTTATACTTTTTCAATTCCTCTTAATAAGAGGAGTCCGAAAATATTAAAATTTTTATCTAATTTAAACAAAAGTTCACCAAAAATAAAAAAAAATATTTTAGATGATTTTTGGGGATACAAATATTTTTTTTGTCTTTAGTGATTTTTTTAAAAAAAATAGATTAAATTTTTTATATTTTTGGACTTCTCTCGTCAAGAGAACGTGTAAGAGTTTGAGTAGTACAATTCGAAATAAATTAGAAGGATATAAAATGTAAATTAGCATACAAAACATTAATTATACAAAGTTAAACAAACTATTTGTTGTCCTTTGTTCTTCTAGTTGTAATTTAATTTAATTGAGGATACAATTATTAAAACCAAATTATTAATTAATCCTATGAAATAGAATATCAGCATGTGATCAAAGGGAATCTGTCTATCTTAATTAATGATTTTAAAAATTAACTTAATTAATCACACTAATCATTATTATTTTTCACATGGGCAGGCTACATATATGCCCGTAAAATCTAATCCGCGGCTATACACGTACTTGCTAGCTACGGCTAATTTTGCTTAAATTAATGGCCAATTACCATTATTATTTTGATAATCGTTGTCACTAAATATTCCCCATTAATCATGGTATGTTATAAAAGCTAAAGGCTAATGATAATCTTCTTTAGTTATATAAAGTGCAACTACAAATCTGACTGAGTTGAACGAGCCGAACAATAGATTGTTCAAGGTTTGCTTAAAACTTAATGAGTTTTAATAATATGTTCAAGTTTGGTTTATTTATCAAGTGAATTGATCTCAAACGAACTTTAATTGTGTCAATCACGTGCCGGACTCAAGTAACGTGAGATTTTTAAATATTAATGTATAAACTTATTAAACAGAGTGGGATAGTTTGAAAGTTTTTAACGAAATTAAAAATATATATATAAGATTGATTTGTTACATTAACAAACAGTTATTCAACAACCTTTTAACGAATCGAACACAAGCTCAACTCGTGTGGTTATTTTGGTTCGTTTATCAATCTTAATAACAAGAAGAGAGATGTCACGTAGATGGATCCAGCTACGTAGTATGTATACTGCCTTTGATTAATTTGTTTTATGCAAAAACAATAAAATGTTTGGGCTATGATTAAGTAAATAATTCATAGATAAAATAATGCTACCTCTTGGACATCCATCGACATGGTTACTTTTATGCCATTGTATATATGAAGACATACATTAAAATCTTAAAAAAAATAATAATAAAATACATAATGATGCTATCAAATCTAAAAATAAATTTGAAATGAAAAAATAGAGAGAATATACAAAATGTTTACGTTGTTCGGTCATGATATCTTACGTCTATGAGAGAACATTAATAGCACTGTATCATTGAGATCAAAATAGTTACACAATACAATTACTAAAAGATGTTCGGTAACGTTTTCACTTTTTAGTTTTTGTGTTTATTTTATTTTTATTTCGTTTTGTTTAACTTTTTATAAAATAAAAACTAAAAATATGTTTGTGTTTACTTTTTTTTAAATTATTTAAAAACAAAAACATGTTTGTATTTATCTTTTTTTAAATTATTTTAAAAAAAATGGTTGTTGTGGTGGTGGAGACGGTGGAGGTGGTGGTGGAGGTGGCGGTGATGGTGGTGGTGGAGGAGGTGGTGATGGTAGTTGAAAAAAAGGGTGGGAGGATTGCAGGGTGGGTAGTTGGAAAAAGTTGGGAAAAAAAGGGGGGAAAACAAAAGAAAAATACATGGGTTCGTATTGTACTAGGTTTAAAAATAGTGATAGTATTTGGTCGGGATTTTCAGGACTAAATAACAAACACAAATAAAATGTTTTTGATGTGTAGTTATAAAAAAAAACAAAAACAAAAAAATAAAAATAAAACAGTTAACGAACATAGCACCCCCTACGTGATTTTCTAATATCTATTTTCATATACATGAACACGCCTGGCAAAACTCTCACATAGAACGTGGGAACCACCTCTATGTTAGCACACTTTTTGGTGAAAATTGTATACAGTAATGTACATATGGATGTATTTTTCCAACTCTTATATTCACCGACGTGCTAACTAGTAACAGTATTATATAGGGATGGCAATGGGGCTGGGGCCGGAGGTTGGTGTCCCCGTCCCCGATCTCTGAAATTTTTTTAAGCCACCGATCCCCGCCCCGATCCCCGCGGGGATTTTGTTGTAACCCCGATCCCCGCCCCGAACGGGGGACCGGAGATCCCCGCCCCGATCTGATCCCCGAATTTGA
>CM018915.1:7581329-7583829 GCA_009663005.1 Actinidia chinensis | reverse complement strand
AAACAAATAAGTCGCTTTAATCGGACACACTCAAGTGGGTCCCACGCATTTTAATTAAGTGTATCTCATGAGATTGTCAAATGAGAATGGCTTTTGGTCTATAGAACAGAAGCAACACTTGTATCTTAGTGTTATTTACTATTGAAATTATTTATTGCATTTTGTGTAAGATTAATAGTGTATATTCAAATGTGTTAAAACCAGTAAAAATATGGGTCCCATTATTTTTATATATAAACATATACTATATATTATTGCAATACATAGTGAGGTTTTACACCCTTGAAAGTCTCAATCTAATTTTCTCAAATTTTAGAATTTTTAATGATCTAGAAAAATCAATATAACAATGTGATTAGTCAAAAATTAATTATGCAAAAAAAGAAATAATTAAAAATTAAGATAAATCCAAACTTTTTCATATGTGATACTATTATAAATGCAAATTTGTTTAAATTTGAAAATTAATGTAGATAATTTGGAAGTTCATTAAATAGTATTTGAATTTAGTTATTGCTAAAAACTTAGTATATAGTATGCACTATCAAGGGCCATGCACCAACTAAGTATATCACAAACTCTAATTTTCAATTTAACCTAGTTATAACTCTAGGAATCTAAGCACCCCAATATATGGTAATGAAAAAGTCCCAATCATGTTTAATTTGGTCATGTGACACAGTGATTTTACATGTGAAGATGGTTTGTATTCATGGAAAAGTCTACATCCATTTTAATACGTTAGAAAGAACCAAATTATGCCGTGTTTGGGTTAGATTTTTTTAGCTGTGCTTTATCTAAAATTTTAGTTTTTTTTATCTGTTTGGCCTAGTTTTTGGGATGGGCAAATGATTTTTTAGCTTAATTTTTCTGAGTGCGTTTGGCCTAAATTTTTAAGTAAACTCAGCATCTAACAAACAAAGTCTCACAGGTTGATATTGATTACAAATTAAACTCTAAAAAATTAATAATAATAAATGAAATTTTGAACTTTTTACCTCATCACAATTCAGATAGTTTCGTCAACCTCCATTTATTTAGCTTGACAACACTACGTGATTTTGTCAAAACAATTTGGAAAATAACATTAATGAACTGGGGGGCCATTTGAAAGCGCTAATCTCCAAAATAAGAACATATATCTAAATAAGAACTAGAGAGAGACAAAAATTAAGTGAAACATATGATGTGCTTAAAGCGCATGTCCAGTTTGTGTGATGTAGTTTTCTCAGTTGTTTTGGCAGAAATAACTTAGTGTAGTCAAGATAGATAAATAAAATTTGACGAATGGTACGAATTGTGATGGTTTGAAAAGTTGATGATTTAATTTGTTAAAATTGCAAACTTAGGTTTCATTCGTTAACAAGGTCAAATCTTTTAGTAATGTTTCCTAAAATTTTATATTCCATCCCAATCGTAAAGCATCATTTTTGGGGGGCAATTCATCTCCCATATAAAGCGACGAGAATCTAATTCTACACCCTGTTTGCTGGGCTTGCATAGTTATTGTGCATTCCGGAATTGGGCTGTGGTACAGCCCAACTCAAGTAGGTTAGATGTCTGGGCCATAGAGCCCGACATGGTTTACAGCTCTATTGGGGTTTACACCACTAGCCGCTGGGATAATGGGTATCTAATTCATATTCATTTTTGTCATAAATAACGGTCCAGTTCGGGATAACAATTTTTTTTTTAAATTTAAATTATTTTTATTTTTAGGGATTCATGTTTTATATTTGGGTTAAAAAAAATTATTTTTCTAATTCGTCTTGCATAACATGCTTCAGTCGGGGACAGCCCATCCTTGTACGGAGGGGGTCCCAAGGGCCCCAAACCACTGGGCAACAAGGGCTCACTACCGAATGCACCACACTCGCTTCGAGAAATAATCGATTCGGATAGCTCTTCATACCCATAATACATTCTTATGCAGCAGTAAGCTATCGAATAATCTGATCGTTGGATTAGTTTGTGTATCTATATTTTTTTTTTTAATTACTCTAATCAAGACGAAATGGGAAAGTAAAAGTTTTTTTTAGTAAAGTAAAATAAGTCTCTAAAGATCCAAAACAGTCTATTCTAACCGACTAACCCAATCTAGCTAGATTTAGGCTCTCTAAAGATCCAGAACAGTCCATTCTAACCCAATCTAGCTAGATTTAGGCTATGTTTGGAACTAGTGAAAAGGAAAAAAAAATAAAGAAGATAAAGTAAACAAAGCAATGGACATGAAGATTCTAGAAAAAAATAGTTTATTTATCTTTTTGTTTGATTTTACATGGAAAATAAAATGAAAATGAGAAGGCAAATAATCGTCTTTGTTTGGTTTTAAAAGAAAGAAGAAAGAAGAAAGAAAAATAATACAACTGAAAAACCTAGCATTTGTCTATATTTTATCCAAGGATTTAAATACTACAATATTAATTAACAATATTACGACTGTAAGTAATATTGTACGATCCAAGATAAAAAGAGAACAAAGCATTAAATCACGTACACA
>CM018915.1:7313829-7316329 GCA_009663005.1 Actinidia chinensis | reverse complement strand
AATCAACAAACAAAGGAAAACAGTACAATGCTTTACAATGATCTAGATTCCAAAAACCCTAGAAAACTAGGGTATATAACTGTCTAAATAATAAGAGAAGAATACAATGAAGAAAGGAACAGATGCATGGCATAAATCACACAGACACATACATGACACAACATATGAATCGTCGTGGTGAAAGGTCAAGGTGATTGAGCACAACTTGAACTCCCAAGTCCCAACCAAGTGGTTATTTTCCAAACAAATTTCTAGTTATTTGGTGAAGCAAGCAAACTCCTTGGAAAGCACATGTACAGGCCCGTTGCAGTACCATGGAACAGAAATTTGCGATAACCCCACCATTTAGAAACCTACGCATTTATATTCCGGGTGTTAGAAGAAGGTGAACAGAATTAATCTAAAGAACTGAAAAAGGTAGTCAATCCCACACTCCTCTTAATTGTGATCTAGAATACATTAGAGGGGAACTTTGTCCATCTACATGTCTCCTGGCCATGGCATTCCCACTACTTGCATTTATGGCATGTAGAGATTAGAAGCTCATTAGCTAGTTCGTCAAAATAGAATAATTTTAGGTACACTTCGTAAATTACAGAATGAATTACTCCATACTCACATGAGTTGTGGGCACATACACAAGTGATAATGCAGAGCCCACAACTCATGAGTATGAAGTAATTTATTTGACAATTATGAAGTGTATGTAGAATTACTCTTCAAAATATTGACCTATTTTATCACTTGAACAAAAGCACTCTGACAAAGTACTTGACACCTGGATCAGAAACTCTCTTTTATATGAACTACTCCTTCAGATTCACTGGATATACCATACAGAACAATGAACATACAGAAGGAATCAATGTCAGATACTGTAGAGGGCATGCGTTGATGACCTATAATTTCGTTTCGCGTTCAACTATCAAACCGCTGTCTTGACAGTGGTGGAGCCAGAATTTTTTTTTTCCGTGAGTGGGGTCATTGACTAATAATAAATAAATTTTCAGTTAATGAATTTAAAGAAACAACTTATCTTCTGGTACAAAGAGATAACTTCCTTGCAATACATTCCTATATTTTTCATTTATGTATTTATGAAATCTGTTTCAGGAAAAAGAGTAAGAATAAATAATTTTTACTTGACTTCTAACACTTATTGGTCAGAATTGTCCCCCATAAGCCAATTTTTCAATGTTTTTCAAACCCATACTAATTCACTGCTCAGCCTTCTTTACCACAAAGAATAGTCAGCACAACACTCCAATGCCCACTGCATAGCATGGCAACCTAAAACACTCAACCACTCCATTCATTTTCATATTTCTATAAATAATCAACATCATATCCCAATAACAAGCTCTAATTTGCATCTTATGCATAAATAACTCACTCAACATTTCCAATACGTTTTAATTTTGAATCTCTTAGGCTCTATTTGGATACATGTGAATTTGAATCAATGGATTTAGTGTTTAGTATTGACATAAATGTAGAGATTTAGCTTAGGGTAACTTGTGACATTTAGGCAGAACGAGAATTTAAGATATGTATTTCTTGTAGAGCTGCAAATCCTTGGCATGAAAGATTTCAAATAACTCTTAGGCTCCTTTTGAATATGTGGGATTTCAAATTCTTGTCTCAAATCTGTCGAGTATGTTTAGATGGTGAATAGACCAAGGATTTGAAATGAAGGGAAATCACTCTTGAATTTCAAGAGCAAAATGAAAGTATTTTAAATAACTCTAAAATAAGTGTTATTTGACAAATCCATCCACGTCTCCACTCATCTCAACTTTGCCTTCAACATTTCTCTCTCAAAAGTAGGTGTTAATTAATTAAAATCTGTAAGGGGCAAAATATACAATGCCTTGCTAGGGCAGGGGCCTTCACCGAGCTATCTCTATGAAATAAGCTCGATGGTCCTCTGCGCCGAAACTCTATGCAGATATTATTGAACACATGCACTGTCCAAGCTAAGACCATCATTACTTCCGAGTTGTCGCTATTTAACAAGTTCAAAAGAAGGTGACTTGCATGTCAAAGTTTCTGCTGACAGCCCCATGCCTGGATGGAGTCGGCAACATGTTGACAAGCTACCAGCCAACCATAAGAGCATGGTTGGTTCAGTTGCCTACTCACTGATACAGTGGTCGGCGCGTATGAACATGCGCCGAGCTATAATTTGTCTAGTGATAAGACAGCTAGCACGTCAAAGCACACTCCGAGCTGTACCATATAAATTCTGCCTTTATCTTTCTAAAAAGTATGCGAACTTTGGTCTGGGAAGACACACACTCTCTCTCTCTACATACGTTTTTCGGTCATCTAACTTGACCGTCGGAGAGGCATTTTTCGAAAACAGCTCTGGCAGCCGTTCTTATTATTTCTGTGTCGCAGCTAGGCCCTCGCCGACTGGTGACCGACTGCAGCCACCCGCACAGCCGTAGGACCATCGCATGTGTCTACCCTCGATTTACTTTCTCTCATTTCATAAACT
>CM018915.1:7301329-7303829 GCA_009663005.1 Actinidia chinensis | reverse complement strand
ATGAGCTGGGTCTAACAAGTAGTATCAGAACAAAGTTAGACATGTCGTCTAGCAGCCTGTCGTCCAGCGTACCGAGTGTCCAATTGATGTGGTTCAGGAGTGTGTTGAAATACTCTATATCACCCAATTTTGACCCCTCTATATTGTCTATAAAGCTCATATTCCCTCATATTAATATCTGAGTTTTAAGGAGAAATATGGGTTGGGCTTAATAAGTGGTATCAGAGTAAAGTTGTGTCTGTCATCAAGCGTGCTGAATGTCCGATTGCTGTGGTCCGGTGGGTGTGTTGAAATGTCTCACATCACCCAGATCTGTTTTATCTGTGTTGTTTATAAGAATTATGTTCTCTTTTCTTAATACTTGAGTTTTAACGAGGAAGATGGATTAGACCTAATAAGTGGTATCAAATTAAGGTTGAACCTGTTATCCAGTGTGCCGAGTGTCTAGATATTGTGGTCCAGAAATGTGAGTTGAAATGTCCCACATTGCTCAATTCTGGCCCTCTTTGTTGCCTATGAAGCTCATATACACCTCTTCTTATTACCTAATTTTAAGGAAGAAAATGAGTTGAGCCTAACTAGTGGTATCAGAGTAAGATTGACCCTATCATCCAGCGTGCCGAGTGTCCGACTATTATGGGTTGGGCCTATCGTCAATCGTGCTGAGTGTTCGGCTGCTGTGGTCTGGAAGGTGTTGAAATGTTCCACATCGTCCAATTTTGGCATCTCTATGCTGTCTATAAGGCTTATGTTTCCTTCTCTTTTAGCACCTGATTTTTAAAGAGTTGAATAGGCTGGGTTTGAAAAGTGATATCAGAACAAGGTAGGACATGTCGTCAATCGTTATGTTTCTCTCTCGTTATGTTTCTCTCTCCTTAATACTTGTATTTTAAAGAGAAAGATGGCACGAGTCTAACAAAATTATTCATATTAAATTCTATTACCGCCGAATCCTTAGCCTAATCAAGTTATTTGCTGGCAAGATTAGACCGTCGGATATAAAGTAGTGCTGATTATTTTTTTATAAGTTTGATTTATGATTAATTGCACCACAATAAAATTATTTATTATTTCCGTGGACAATTTTTAGATTGAAATTTTTATTTTTTTCTAAAAGCTAAATTAATCCAAAATTATTTCTACGGCTCCGTTGGTAGCTAAAAGCCAAACTTTTTTAAAGGGGGGTTTGCTACTAAGAAGGAACAAGATTTTTTGATTTTTTTGCTTTTGTAGCTTTACTTTAACTAACTTAAGCCAAAAAAGCAAAAGCAAAAAAGCAAAAAGCCAACTCTGATTGGCTTTTTTGTATTTAGCCAAAAACTAGAAAAAGCCTAAAAAAGCTGGTGCCAAACCATGCGTACTTCCTACATGAAAGACAAATTAAAAAAGTAATTTTTTTTAGTAAAAAATAAAAAATGACTAAAAGATAAAAATTGTTAAGATTTTGGTGCATTTTTTTTTACGAACAAGACCCTATTGAGAAAATAATAATTAATTTGTGTTTCACGTTCCAAGAAAGAGGTATACATGTAAGAAATAAGAAAATTTTAAATTTTTTTATGTGTTTGCTTAGCATGAAAATGGCAGAAGAGTGCAATAAAGTTAATTTTATTGACAACCCATATTAACATACTAACATTACTTTCACTTTCTTATAAAAAAAACACAGTTTTTTTTTCCTAGTAAAAAGCAACTAAATATTTTATAACTTTCTATTTTATCCATTATTTTTCTTTTTTCCAATTTAATTTGCATAGCATTGTAAGGGTAAATGGATTAACTATAAACATTTCTTACAACCTTTTCCATAAAAATCATTTTCACCAAATGCATTCACAAAAATAATTTTTTCTTACACTTTCTTTTCTTTTAGCTTATATTATTTAACTTTCACTCTAACCAAATCAATGCGTACGTTGACTCACAACCCAAAGCTAGCTCGTGTTAGTTTTGATTGGTCCTTTGCGAGGCTAAGAAAACCTTGTACAAATAGATTTTGATCCTCTCCGTTACATCCAATAAAATAAAGAGGTCTGTTACATTTAAACTACGCCGTTTTATATAATGAATTGAGATAACTTTTCGATAGTTTTTTTTTAAAAAATAATTTTAATTTTTGATTTTTTATAGTCAAACGCAACCTGAAAAAGTAAGAAACTAGATGCCCAAAAAATAAAAAAATACACTAGAAACGAAAATAATACAAAAAATAAATTATTTAGCAACATTGTTGCTTTTTTGTATGAAAAATACTATAAATATACTTGCCAAAAAATAATATTTTTTATATCTATTAAATAAAAAATGAATCATGGTCTTTCTAGTGGATTTTAATTTAAGACTCAAAAGTTATATATGTTTTTTTGTAAGTTAAAAAGTAATCTACGTTTATTATGTAAAGCGACGTAGTTTTAGTGTAATAAACATCTCCATTATATAATGTTAATAGGTGTAATGGAGATGTTCAGAAGCTCGTACGGATGAAAGCTGACTCAATTAT
>CM018915.1:7291329-7293829 GCA_009663005.1 Actinidia chinensis | reverse complement strand
AATATGTAAGACAACAACATTTAGAAGGAGTGCCTAGAGCTGTTCGGGATGACTCTCCGACGGTAAGTTAGTAACCAGAAAAAAAGAGCAAAAGATATGTTATTAACTCTAGTTCTTAGATAGAGAGAGTAGATGGAGAGAGTGAGAATTGCTTACTTATGAGAGAGAATATGTCCTCTTTTACAGTGCAGCTCGATGCGAGTGAGGACGCGCCAACTGCCATGTCAGAGAGTAGGCGACTAAGCTAATCGCATCATCGGTATTTGAGCCCAAGCGTGCGGGTAGCAGAGAGAACTTGTCGTGTATGTTACCATCTGTCCTTGGAGCTTGGTTTGAAAAACTCCGTCAGGATAAGCTCACCGACAGAGCTATTGCATTAAGATGCTATCCAAACTTTCTATGAAACGACAGTCTGACAACGGGCTCCTCCAACTTGTCCATGAGTGAAGCAAATACTTTATCGTCTTATAATTGTCCCTCAGCTCGCATATGCTCGGTCAACAACTGTAGAGTTTGTGTGAGTTGATTGTTCAAGAACCTTGGTTTGAGATAGCCCGAACGTAGGAGTTCGATAGTATTTGTAAAATGTCCTTCTTATGCCACGTGTTAGTATCTGGTTTGCTATGGAGTTCGATTAAGGCACAAAACTCGATGCGGCACACCTACCTTTAAGCGTGGAAAACTAAGCAGTTTGAGTTCCCCTATAAATAGGGAACTCTAATCGACCTATTGTTCACCTTGCATCCTAAGCATTATTAGAGAGAATGAATCACACACTGTCATCTCCAACAGCATCTCCGTTGTCGGCGCCACTATTTTCCTCCATCGATCGTCTTCCCAATTTTTTGCAATGTTTTTCAATTCCTTATTTATTCGTGTTTGATTTTTTTTGGAGTTAGCTGTGATTCCCATTTCTTGCCTTAGATCGCCAATTTTCATAGTTTGCTATTTTCGAAACGTTAGAGTTGCTAGTTTGAATCTATCATGGTAGCTCGTTCGCCATTGACGAGTAGTTGTTGAGCTTTCTCGAAAATTGAGTGCTTTGAGTTGCCCTTTGATCCATTTCCACTCTTGAAATGGGTCTGACTTGTGTTTGTGAAGCTAGATCTCATAATGATGACTCGACGGCATGATTAGAGGGTGTTTTGTCCTCAACACAAGATCAACCTCTGCTAAAGCTAATGAAGAACGCGAGGCGCATGAATGCCTTAATGATCCCCATCAACCACACCAGCCGCACTCAGTGTCCGTATAGCTAGGCCACGTGGGGTAGAGCTAACTAGAAACTCGTGCAGTTAAACTAGCTCTGCTTCAGTATGTTATCTACCATTCACTTGAACTAAGCTAGGAGCTCGATCGCATTATCGGGAGAGGGAATATCAACCACTAAAAACTTGGTCTCCAACTCTTGGGAACCAACTCGGATTTTAAAAGTCACAATTCCTAAGGGCCAGTGAACTTGAGCATTGAACTTGACTAATAGAGCTTAGGTTGACTTTAAATCAGCCTTAGTCAACTTCAATTATTTAAATAAATCATAATACATCACCTAAAAATTGAACGTCTGAGTTCACCATAATTCGTTTGACATCGAAACTATGAATCCTATTCTCAAGCTCGAGGTCATGTGAATAGTTCCGATGGAGAGGTCTTCCTCCAAGGTATTGTTAGCATCTTCCCTTTCTTGGTCAAACCTTGGAATAGGTTTGGCCTCGGTTTTCTTAGCCTTTGTCTTCTCTTGTTCAACGAACAACTGCAAGTGCCCACCTTGCACCAACTGATCCATGAAAGATTTCAAGGCTCTGCAATTTTCTATACTATTTCATTTCTCTCTATGGTAGGCACACTTCCACCGCTGATTCTTTTTTTTGGGATCTGCTCCCATTGGGAGAGGCTTCTTATAGAATAGCTTATCCAGATCTTGGCAAGGAGCTTGTAGATCGGTTTCTTAAAAACCACATGGACTCCCTGTCTTACCCATCATTCACCTTCCTCAGCGCTCTTCTTGTGCCGTTTGAACGAGCTTTCTCCTTAAATGGACATTCCTGCCACTCATTCAACCCGCTTAACATCATCATCCAACCTAGTGTAATTACACCCGAGACATAAGGTCTTAGAGGTCGATCAGGGGTTAAGCGTCAAGTCATCCCAAAGTTTTTCCCTCAAGCTTGTAGTTGACAATCGCGAGCTCTTCTGAGCACAATTCAATTTCATTGTACGACTCCCAATACCTCATGCTGTAATTAAGGAAAGTCTTGTTCTTTCCCTTTCGAAGTGTCATGAGAGAACTCACTCCCTTTGGTGCTTCTCCGGAGGTTCCATTCCCTCAATCTTAGGTGTGAATGAGATTTAGTACCTCGATAGGAGTTGTTCCATCTGAGTGAACTTCGAGGTCCTGGCCTCCGATCTCATTGGGATGATTGATCTCGTAGCAGTCGTTGCCTTCGCGACCAATTTTGCCCTCAGATCACCTTTTTCCCTGCCTCGCATGGCATTCACA
>CM018915.1:7158829-7163829 GCA_009663005.1 Actinidia chinensis | reverse complement strand
TTTTCTCGAATTGTACTCTTTTTATTGATTCATTTTATTATGTAGAAAATATAAATGGGTGTATAATTTAAAAAAATAAGAATACGAAATCACTTTCCAAAAATGACGAGGTATTCTATTAAACCTCTAAAAATAGCTAATAGTAGAGAAACGCCGAAATGTCCTAGTTTGAAATTAATTTTTCAATACACCCTAAACAAGAGACTCATAAAAAAAAGTTCTTTTAAAAATAAATGCATTCTATTTTTAATTTTATTGTGCAACGCTTTTACAAATACCTAAACTATTTCTCTTAAAAGAATAAAAAACATAGGAGTGTAATAATACGAGAAGAGGCAATTATGATATGTGAAAAAAAAATCTTAATGCTATGTTTGGTTAAGAGATTTTGTCATATTCGATAAGACCATTTCAAAATATTCCTTTATAGACCTATCAAAAAAATAAATAAAATAGACTTTTATAGTTCCATACTTGATATGGGGGGATCCTATAGGGGGGGGGGGGGGGGGGGGGGTATATTGTATACCGTATACCTAATTTTAGCCCTTTTATCACTCGCACAGAAAATTATCCTTAATTAATGGAGGGGTGAATTTAAACGAGTAATTATTCGGAACTCCTAAAGAATAGTCTTGGAGTTTATTTGTTTACTGTATATGAGATGTGGAGTAAGATATAAGGACAGGGGCGGAGGGAGGGGGGTCCAGAGGGGGCAATTGCCTATTTGAGAATTTGAAAATTTTTAGGGATAGATTTATAAATAGTGGTGAAAAAATGTTAAATAATGTTGTCCCTTGATTTTTTAAAAGTTTCGAAGGAAAGAGAAAACTAAAAAGTAACTTACATAAAGTAATAAGAGAATTTGATAATTAAATAATGAGGGACTAAAAAAGCAAAAATGAAAACAATTCATAAGATCTCTCACGCACGTGAGTTTATTCCCTTCAATACGTTTTTAGGTTTCTGCAAATAGAAAAGGAGCCGCCGTGGAGGAGCGATTGCGAATGTCGACCTACATAGTGCGTAAGAACAATTTAAAGAAGTACAGATTCTATTCTCAATAGAGGTGGTTGACAGGTTTGAAAAACATATTAATGTAGTAAATGTAATCATTTTTTTTTTTTGTAAGTTTAACTTTTTCTTTGAAAATATATTTATAAACCATTTTTTTGTTAATAATATTGGTAATTTTAGGTGTTAAAATCATGTCATAATTCGACACAAAAAGATGATCATAAGAAAGACAATCCTTCTCAAAAAAACTGCGACATTGATTGATTTGTGCAAATCTTTTCCGCAGGATCTGGCTACGAATTCAATTTGGAATATCAGACCATATAAGAGATGAAGTTCGCAGAGTATATTTGCACAAGGACCTTGTCAACCCAAATGAGAGGTTTTCACAGACATAATTTAGTAAAGTATATTGTCATTTCATTTCTTCTTGGTATGATGAGTATTCAGACTGGTTAGAGTATAGCGAATCAAAAAATGAGTCAGAATTTCGTGATTTCAATACATATGAGTCCTCTTTATATATAGAAAAATCTAAAAGAAATAGTTTGCATAAAAAAACAATAATAAAATAAATTAAGTAGTGTATCAATCAGGAATATAGAATATATTCTGAATATATTTTAACTGTATATAAAATATATTCTCTAACATCTCCCTCAAACTCAAGATGGTAAACAAGAAACCAACTTGAGTTTGAATACAAGGTCTCGCAAGCGGGTGCGTGGGCACGTGGACGAGGGGCGCATGGGCACCGGCTCGTGGCTCGTGGGTGCGTAGACACGTGGGCGTGTAGATTAGGACCTTGATTTTCCAAAATCAATATAATTTCTTCTAACAGAGATGGTCTCTGGTCTAGTGATGTAGACGACCTCACCTAATGGCGAGCTGAGAAAGGCTCGTACATATATTGGCGAAGTGATCGATTGGCGATGATGTGATGGGCGACCAGGAATATATTGGTGTTATGGCGATGTGATCCTTCAGGCGGTGTACCTGACTTAAAATATTAGTAGGCGGATGTTTTACCCCACATCAAAAACTGTTTCGAATAGCTGAAACAAATAGTAAAGAAACTTTTATCAATACGTTTTTGGAAAAAGAGAATCAACTCAAGCAAATTCAATCTGTTACTGTTAAGAACCAACTTTCTATTTCTGGCTCTGTTTGGTAATGCTTAAAAGCCAAGTTTTTTTTAAGCTTACTACTAAAAAGGCCAAGAATTTTTGACTTTTTTGCTTTTATAACTTTACTTTAACTAAAACTAAGCAAAAAAGCAAAAACAGAAAAGCAAAAAAGCAAAAAAGCCAACTCTGATTGGCTTTTTTGCTTATTTTAAGCCAAAAAGCCAGAAAAAAGCTAAAAAAAACTATACCGAAATTTGTTCCTCTTTTTTCATGAAATCAAAAATTACCACAAACAGATTCTGAAATTCTAAAAACTAAAATCGAATTCCGAGCAGCAACAGTTTAAAAAACTGTTTAAACAATATGATTAAAAAATAGTTAACCAATTTGATAAAAAATCAGAAATATATATTTCTGAAATTAATTTCACAATTTGTTTCCCGAAAAACATTGCTACACAATTCTGTTTTCTTCTTTGTAGGAAATCTGCCTCAAGCTTGTTATACGAAGAGAATTACAGAACTCGACAACTCAACCGCATTATTATTATGTAAACCAATTTCACGAACAGAATTACAAAATAATAGACGAAACATAAATAAAATACAAAGCATAAAATCTGCAAACCAAAATATAGAATTGGTGAGTCGCGTGTATCACACGATCTCCTTAATGCAGATTCGTATCTTATTAATCATCATTATTTGTTGAAACACTCTTTGCTACCATGAATTTTTTTGAAAATAGAGTTTTAATCCCTCATTTGCATTTGCAAAACAAACATGGATACGCGGATAATTAACCTAAAATGCCAGGCTTTAAAATTGAAAAAGAAATGTTGCATTGGCCTCATCCATTTCCCATGTTTATTGAGGGTGTAAATTACAATGGTATTTTGAGATTTTTTTGTAAGGGGTAAATCAGTAAATTTACATTTTACTCATCCATGTATATGAGGGTGATTCTATTTGGACCAAGGAATTTTTCTCTAGCACCATTTTGTAATTTGGGTAAATTTTCTATTTTTCTGATTGTGAAGAAGGAGACCTCTTCTCTCTATTTTTTTTGAAATAACATTGATTTTTTTGACTTTAAAATTATTATCAAGATGTCTATTAGATTATACTTTTTTGACAAAAATAACTAGATGTTTCTTAAATTAAGTATTCAAATTATTTTAGTGAATAAGCCCAGGAAAATGATAAATATTTTTTTCTCAAAAGATAATTTTTTGTATACTATCCTTTTTATTTTTTTATCAATAGATATTTTTTTATTAAAAGACATGATCTAAATTATTACAAATTCAGTACCAAAACAGAAAAATCTTAAGAAAAAATATGAAAGCTAAGAAATAAGAACAATATTTCCAATGTTGTCAAAAAATTAGTTATATAGGAAATGTATAATAATTTTAATATTATTTTAAAAAATATAAGGGAGGTAGCTTACTTGTTAAAAACTTTAAGGAGGTCGGTGTTGTTTTAAAAATGGGGCTAAAGAAAAACTTTTTGTATCCAAATAGAATCACAGTATATAGTAATATTCGATCCAAAACAAGCAAGGGATATTTTTCAAGGACAATTTATACGTTATCATAAACTATCTTCATAGGATTGTATATTCAGTGTATATCCCAAGGGATATGATATCCCCCCCATTTATTTTCAGGCAAAGAGATCATAATCTATATATTATATATATATTTTTTTTTTATAACTCGGTATTCACTCCAAAAAATCGGTTAATCCGAAGGACTAATCCCACCGTCCATTACTGTAATCTCATTTAAGTCAGACAACAAAGGAGGAAGGGGACGAGAAAAATTATGGCCAAAGATAATTTGAATTGTAACTTTTGGGGGAAGTCCCTTAGTTGTGATCAAACTTTTCACATCCACCTCATTTTTGGTTAGCAACAAACTTACGCCTTAGGCATGTTTTGGCTGGTGGATTAGGAGGGTTATAACTTGGCTCCCGGATATTTTTTTCTCCCTGGCGTTTGGCTGGAGGATAATGGAGGCAGATAAACTGTTCCCCCCAGCAGGTGGATAGAGGAGGATAATTTGTTAATGGCAAGAACCTAACTCAAAGTTATCCGGGGAATAAGGGGGTGGGGATAGAGAAAAAAATAGTATTAAAAAGAGGTAAATAAAAGTATAAACTTTTTTATTTTATATATATAGAAAAATATATATGTTGTAGAGTCAAGAGATTTTACATTTTGTTTCTCTCTTATATATGGTACTCATTAATCTCACACCCTTATCCCTCATTCTAAAAAGTCTCCAACCAAAGTTAAAAGTTAATCCCCTGCCAAAACTTAAGCTAGCCCCTCTAAAATTTAATTCTCTCTCTAAAAGTTATATCCATCCAATATCCTCCAGCCAAACGGGCTCTTAGAGCAATGCTTATCTTCTCATCTAAAATGAGTCCCACTACATTTAATACTTATAGGACCCCACCTTGTAAGCCGAGACAACTAAATACTTACTCGGTTTAATGGGTATAGTATTTACAACTTAATGGTGGCCCCCACTATTTATTCATTCATATCCCATATAAAGAAACAACAGATGGGACAAATATTAATCCCAATGTTATTAATATTGAAACTAATAATCAAGGATACTTTATCCCCGTAGTGACCTCAAAGCACTAAAATTTTGTAGTACTCTCAAATAGGTATGCTTTAAGTTCATTTTAATGATGCAAATTATTAATATTGGGGGTTACCGTAGAGCTTTAGGTTCATTTTAAATGACAAATGTATTTTTTGAATATGTTATATGCTCTTAGCATGCTTTTATAAATTAAATGGTTCAGATTATAAAATGGACTAATAATAGCCCACAAA
>CM018915.1:7076329-7078829 GCA_009663005.1 Actinidia chinensis | reverse complement strand
CATGCAATCCGATTCGGTCATGAATAATAACTACCATTGATTCAACCGTGATAGGGGATCTAAGATTTTGGAAGCTTCCAAAATAACTCTCTCTCATTTTAGGGCGTGGGAGAGACTTTTAAAGGACGTTGATAATCTCCCTTAATATTTAGTAACCGCTCTTAGCCTCATTTAATATCACTTGTCCTTTCTTGCAACGGCTTGTACCTATATTCTAGGGGCCTGAAGCTAATCCTTGACTCTGATCAGAGATTGATTGGCATGATGAATGGTCACGATCATCTTAAGACAATCTTTCTATTTTATAGGAAGGGCTTAGGATTGAGACTCGATCCAGTGCATGTATGCCACTCTAGGCAATCATCCATCTTAATCTTTCATTCTGTTGACATCCTTGTTGACTTGGTTTGACCCAATAGTTAGCCAACTCCTAGAGCCACGTGTCTTCACCCATTGATTGCCAAATATGGTACAAACAACTTCAAATTTAATTTAGGAATTATGCAACGATAACTTAGGTGATAAGTTTATCGTAATGATATATATTTCAAATCTAAGTTCTAAATTATTAAATAATCACTCAAATAGTAAGTTTATTACAGTGATATATATTTAAAATCTAAGTTAAGAATTATCCAATCACATAGTAAATGTTGTGGTAGAAATTTGGGCGAGTAATCCAACAGTCAATATTGCTCCTCGGCCTGGGCACTGGACATTGGCTAATACTTGGACGTCCTGCGCAGACGAACAAAAATAAACGGCCGGGGCGAGACCACTTAAAACCTCTTCGATGTGCGAATCAGGACTAAGGCGATAAGGAGATATCAAATAGCATATAGATGATATTGAGCGTACCTTGTTTAATGTAGGGAGCGGGCCTCCGCCTTTATATGGTGGAGACTGAGATCCGTGTGAGGATAATAGGAGAGGATTTTCGGGCGGCAGTTATGTTGGGAAGTGTATCCTTGTGATACGGAGAGATAAACAGGAGGAGGAGGCCCATATGGAGAACAACCCGTAGTTGTAGGTCCCTGTGGAGGCGAGATCTTCGGAGATAAACTCTGATCTGGTGGACGCGTGATGGAGAGAGATTATAGGACATAATCCTTGTGGAGATATAACTTCTATGGAGGCGGTCTCTGATATAGCGATGTGGACCACCTCGCCGACATGGCGAGCTGGAAGAATGCCTATATTCATACGGAGAGGTGATCCGCTGGCGATAATACGACGGACGACCAAGAATATATTGAAAAACTGGTGACGTGATTATTCAGGCGACGTGCTTGACTTAGAATATAAATGGAAGAGTAGTTTATGTACCCTATATCAGTAAAATATAAAATACTAATATTATGACTCGAGATATTTCTTCCAAGATTAAATATGTCTAGTGTTGTTAAACATTTTCATTAAGTTTCATGTAGTCGGAAAACATCAATGTAAGGAGTGCTAATGTTCTGTTAGAGTATCTCTCTAATTTATATATTTATACACCACTCCACCTTTGTTCATTTTGAAAGATTAAAAAAGGATACTAATTTATACACTCCTTTTGGGTTTTACCAATAACACTTGCTTTTTGTCTTTATTTTGTGAATAAATGCCTAAATTACCCTCTCATAAGAAGAAATAAGCAAAAGTTAAAAATGTTTACAAGGGTTTTTTGGCCAAAAAAAACAAAAAAAAATTCAGAATATTACTAAAAGCGATAAAGCCTTTGAAATAAAAAGGATATATTGATAAATTTATAGGCCGACCAAACCGCGTGATCTGACAAGGGGTGATAGTATGATTTCAGAGATTAAAGGGGTGTCAATATTATTTCAATAGAATTAATGGGGTGTAAGCGCAATTTAACCATAAAAAATGGAGTGCAAGACAATCATTAGTCATTACCCATTCAAAAACTATGGGGTTCGAACCTGAATAACCCATCACTGCAACAAACATATATAGGTCCCCCAAATATTAAAAAGATACAAAATAGGTCCCCCAGTTATTAAAAAATCACAGACATAGGTCCACCAAAAGAATAAGGCCAATTTTCATAATGCAACAACTTCATTCCCTGCTTGGGTAATGGGCCAAACTTGCCAGTGGTTTTGCTTGGGGGTTTGAAATGACTTGCTACGGTGGAAAACTAGTTTTTGTTGCGATTTTTTTTTTTAAATTTTTTCGTTTTTAGTGATTTTTTAATTACTTAATTAAAATTTTATACTTTTTCAGCTCTGAAAATATAAAAATTCTCATCTAATTTGGAAAAAAAATCATTGAAGGCAAAACAATTATTTTCACAAGATAAATTAGTTTTTTTTTGTATTTATATTTTTTTAAATTTAAATTTAAATATAAATTTTATATTTTTAAATTAGACGAGAACATTAACAAATTGAATTATTGTACCTCAAAAATATAGGAAATCCGGAATAGCCATGCAAATTAGATATGTGATACTCGTCGTCCAACTTAAAATTTTCAAGAAAAAATGAAATTA